>JAHZNF010002482.1:0-15187 GCA_027744215.1 Troglopedetes dispersus
TTAAATAATCAAACATCAAAGGAAGACATAAAGATGCCCAGAGGAGGCTTTCATCGTAGGAAGCGCCTTACTGAAGACGCATCAGCTTCACGAATTGCTGACGCTGCAGAATTCTGGCATTCAACAGCAATCAATGAATCCCAAATCAATCAACACCTGGAGGAAGACCCTGAAGAACCTGGAACTTCACGATCGACAAAAGCTCCAAGCATGGAGCGAAAAAGGTCAGCTCAGTCAGCTGGAACAGCTCTACAGGAGCGTAACACGGATTCATTAGGTCGAAGAGCTGGTGAAACCAGGGGTCCTGTCATCGATACCACGCCGGTTGTCATCAATCCCCCATCTGGCCATTCATTTTTTTCGAGTGTGTTACAAAAATGTGGCTACATCATCAAGCAGCCGGCTACAAATAACCAAATGTGTAAGAATAAGCAAGGAAAACGGTTGGAAATGCAAATTGACGATTGACATAAGTTTGATAGTTTACAGTTTATTAATTGTTATCATTTTTTGTATTTGCAAAATATTCAGTTTTGGATGTCATGAAATTCCGGAAGAAATTATCAGACTGGCTTGTTGAAAACGAGGATGAAATGAAAAGAATTGAAACGGATACTTCCAAATTTCGTAAAGCCCTGGGTGCATACCTAGCTGAAAAACCAAACTTTTTATCATCCATGAAACCTACTAAGGTATGAAAGTAAAAGAATAAGTGTCTACAATTTTTACATTTTTATGATTGAAAATTCAACAACAGTGTAAACTAGTAATGTGATACAGAATAGAAGGCTAAAGTTTTATTAACTTGACAGAAGCAGAATTAAAACTTATTGATCGACAGCATTAGCATTGTGTTTACAATGTAGTCAGTCAAGAGTATTATATGCTACAATTTCTTCTTGTTCCCAAAACAGCATGAAACGGAATTGATTCAACCGAGTCTGCTTCACTCCCTCCTGGGGATTGAGACTCTTCAGCAGCAGGTGCTAGATGTTGTCCTGCCAGTTTTGGCAGAAGCCTCATTTTCCACATTGTGAGTAAATCCAACATGATTTTGGGATTTAGTTCGCTTGCATTGCTTAAATTGAAATCAGACATGGACTATTTTTTATTTACTTAACATATATTTCATCTGCTCCGGCTCCGGAGTTCCAGAAGTTCTGAAAGGAGCTTGAACTTTTAAATTACTGATTTTCGTTTTATGTTGCAGAGAAGAGGACATGTCCCTTATAGGCACAATCCTTAATCAACTAAAGTGGCTTCCAGCATTTGTAGACGGACAAAAATTTACTGAGAGGTTGCTTTCTATTATTGATACAGCGGTTTATACCTGCCAGTCGCAGATAATCAAGTTGGTCCCAGATATTGTACCGCCGCCTCTTCATCATCAAGTTGCAGCGAAGCTCTTGTAATTAGTGTTACTATTTTAAAATAATATATCATTTGCTACTCTGCGGCTATTGGTGTTGTATTCTTTTTCTAGAGAGAAATTCAGTGATGAAGGTCTTCAATTACATATTCCGCTAATGGACTGTTTTTCATCTCTGGATATATCTGAAGGTTACTGGTCAAATATTCGATCTACAGCGATCGATAAAATGGCAAGTGCGTCCCTCAGAGACATCCCTGCGTATTTTTCCTTCCTCTTCCGGGATGACAGTACAGCATCACTAAATGAGGTTGCTCACTAAACGTTTTTGCCCAAGCTCTTTCTTTTAATTTTTATTTAAATGTGCGTATGTATTATAATTTTCAGACCATTTCTAACATTAGAGATAAAGTTGAGCTACTTCCCGAAAAAGGACAAAAAATAGACCACTACGCTCCCTACCAAATTGAGATCTTGGAAAAGATAGGTTTTTGTATCAGTGTGAATCCTGAAATCCCCAAAGTATGGATCAAGGTAATATACGGAAGGAAGTAGCTAATACTTCAGTCTCAGATATGTGGAGACAATTATGATTTATTGTGCTGCTTATCAATGCGGTATTGTAATTACTGTATTTCAGCAAATTAAGGATGATTTGCAGCAGTCAATGACGGATCAGATCAAGAAGATCGATTTGTTGATGCTCTTAATTTTTGTGGAAGCTCACAAACCTGCATTAAATATTCTGAAAATGCTCCTTGCCGAGACAGGTCTTGCTGCCTCTTTGTGCACAGAAATGATGAACGGAACAAGCGAGAAATTTGTTTATCGTGTAAATATTATTAGAAAATATTGGTTTCCTGATTATGCAGATGGTGTGCCAGTTGTTTACAACGATTGCCAAAATTTCTCACAAACCTGCATTAAATATTCTGAAAATGCTCCTTGCCGAGACAGGTCTTGCTGCCTCTTTGTGCACAGAAATGATGCAAGACAACAGACCGGTATTTTGACATTCAAAAGCATTCTTTCATGTTTTTAGAGAAATTTTGGAACATCACTTTAAAATGCTGCACGGAACAAGCGAGAAATTTGTTTATCGTGTAAATATTATTANAATGCTGCACGGAACAAGCGAGAAATTTGTTTATCGTGTAAATATTATTAGAAAATATTGGTTTCCTGATTATGCAGATGGTGTGCCAGTTGTTTACAACGATTGCCAAAATTTTTGATTCCCTCCTGCGCTCAAGGGATTCAAAATGTCTGGATGCTGTTTGTGAAATGACAGTGTAAGTATTTTTTAATTGTGACATTTGAATCTTATGTTATTTGATCGATCGAAATTTAATTAGGGCGTTATTTTATTATTATAGGTGTCTATTTGAAAACTTGGGACCAGTGGAAGCACAGACTCTAATGGGAAATATGACAAGCATTTTGATAAACTATCCTCCATCTCGTGATGTGGTTCTGACCATCATGAAGAAATTGTTACAAGAAAATGCACCTAGGCTTTTAGTATTTGCGCCTTATTTAATGGTAACTGTATCTGTCACGGGTGTAATAATTATTGAACGGTAAACTGTGTTGTTTCACTAGAGCGTGTTGGAGTACGTAATGCAGTTCCCAGCCAGGCAGATAAGAGAGCTAATGAATATTTTGGCTGTTTTGTCGCAGACCGAAGGTATTCATGGATCTAATAATTTTACTTCAGAATTCTCGATTTTGCTTCGGAAACAACTTACTCATTCCAACATCAAAATTCGCTGCTTTGGCGTGTTTGGTGCATTGGGTTCAGTTCGCCGCATGGCTGAACAAAACAAACTTGATGAAGGTAATAAATAAGTAATGTATCGTTTAATTAATAAGAGACAAACAATCTAGATTAATTATGTGTGTAGCAGAATCAAGATGACGCTTTCTTCAGATTGTTTTTGCTAATAAACTTTTGTTTTCGACACTAGTGATCTTAGATCAAATGGATCAGTTATTAAAACTGGCTTGGAGTATGGTAGAAAGAGACGAGGATGCCTGCCGCATATTTTTTGATGAACTCGCATCTTGTGTTACTCTATTACCTATCCACATTTGCAAACTTTTTCGAAATGATTTGAAGACAAAATTTCAGGTAAATAAGTATTAAATCTATTTCTGGCTAATTTTGAAGGATGTTCTTCTCTTCATTTTTTTTAATCAGTGATCATTTTTGTCGATAGGGACTGTGGACACTGGATTCTTTGGATGACAACGTTAGTATTTCTCAGTGCAAGCAAAAAAAAGTTCTCAACCTGACAACTGTATTTGACGCAAACAAGGAATGCAGTGAGGGTAGAATAGTGGTGGCTTTTGAAAACAAGGTACAATATAACAATACAAAAACAGGCTATCAAGTTACTACGTGGTATAAGTTTAGTCTAATTTTCATTTGTCTAACATTTTTTAAGCCCTTGGAAATGAGTCCTTTGGTCATCCCGTCTCATCTGAGGGTACTAGCTAAACTTGAAAGCAGGGTAGAGGAAGGGGACTTAGTTGGCATCGATGCAATTTTGGGCTGTCCGTTATTACTTCCACGTTTGGAGGGTAAATTGAAAAGTTCGAGAAATTCACTGCTTACCAACCAATGTTTAAAGCCTCGATAAAGCGGGAATTATTGTTTTTATGTAGAGTACTATTTACTGGATTCCCTGGCTGACTTCTCCTTTAATCAACGCTTTGATCTTGGACAGTACCTTATTTTAGCTACTAACTTTTTTCGTGAATTAGTGAACGCTTTCATGGCATTAGACGACTCGGAATTGCGAATTAAAGTTTGGTTACGCCTCCAAAACATACTGACGTTGCAAAAATTGCTGGTGAAGCATTTCGACTATTTTCCATCTTTACCACATGCCTATGTAGCTGAGAAAACCATAGGACTGACGAGGGATGGAGCAGGACCTTCGGGATTTCAAGGTGCTAACAAAAATATTATAACTTTAATTTAACTTTAGCTTTAATAATTGCATTACTTTGAATTATGCAAACTAGGTTAACTAACATTTAATTTGCATCAGGTTTTAGACCACCAGCCGCAACTACTTCTAAGGCCGCTGAAAAGAAGAAAGATCGACCTAAGAAATCTGTCAAGAAAAAGCCGAGAAGAGAAGTTTCAGATGTTGAAGATGATGACGATGAGGAATCTAACGTTCCTGCCTTGGCTTCTAAGCGAGTTTCCAACAGGAACTTAATTGAAGAAATTCAGCCGAAGAAACTTGTTCCTTATTTAAGGCGATTTGACAGTGATGTGTTTCAATTTTTACGGTATCCTCTGAGCTCTGATGAAAACGAAGCTGTAAACTTCAGTAACGTTCTAATGGATCTAACTGCAGTTAGTCAAAATCCAAACGCTGTTGCCCAAGTCGAAAAATTTGTCCCGGAAACTTTGCTTTTAATCCTCACGGAATTGCGGCATCAAATCAATGACGACGGATCACAACTCAAAATTTTCGGAGTTAAAAGGATTCTAAGATACATTTGCACCCACATAAACACCATTCACGAAATATTCATCGAATCGGAGGTAAACAATCATTTTCATTTTACCTTTCGTATGCACCAGGATACATTGCACAAATGTACATTTTCAAGGAGTATTAATAAGGGTATATTTTTGCACAGGAGAATGATGGTTTAACTGTCACTGCGGAGGTGCAAAGAAAATTAGAGTGTTGCCTAAAGCTTCTGGTGGAAATCTTATCTGCATACGTGGATGCTATTAAAAAATTGGAACGAACTGAAAAGGATGAAAGGCGCCAGAGATTTGCTAATGTTTTGGCCATGCAGGCTAAGACGGACGGAAGTGAGGGTGACATGTCATCTCAGGACATAATGTCCAACTTGGCTAGCTATTTAAGTGGACTAGTTTCTATTATCAAAGACCCCTCTACTGCATTAGAGCACATGAAATTGATGAAGAATGTACATGACCTGTTTGATGGCAATCCAAAGCTGAAGGAGATAATTGGTAAAGACTGACAAATGTTGATGGAAATTATAAATATGTATTGATACGTGACACTTGTTTTATTTACGCATTTCGAATTTTAAATACACCATTATTAGAATCGTCTGCAAAGGTTTACTTGCAAACTCAATGGAAATTGCCAGCTGCGCTTGTGGATGGCTTTTTGAAAATTTGGCTGGGTACATTTGCCGATCCCGTAAAGATTATCAAAACTCTAGCTAGAAGCTTACTGTCCACTAGCGATGGAGGAAAATTGCCGAATTCATCCACTTATAAGTCTTGCACGGAGACGAACTTCCACGTTTGGTACTCAGCGATGGTGTCCGGCTTGTCTCAATACGTCTACAAAAATGTAACTTCGACTCTGCATCTTGAACTGTATTTGCATGCGACTTCCCAAAGTTTTTAACTGTATGTAATGTTGTATTTATTTAAGTTACGGAGACGAGGAGACTTTGAGGATACCATTACAAGATGGGTACAAGCCGTAGACATCTTCAAAGCACTGGTCGGCGTAGCGAAGGTACTTCAGAAAAATCTTATTTTGGCGCCATTATTGAAGGTAAGTTGTGCTTTAAACACTTGTAATGACTAATAACATCATTGGAATTTTTGGAGTGCTTTCCGCATGATGATTTTATGTCATTATTGTTCCCGTTTGAAGCATTGCAGATTGTTCTTGGAAGCATTCATTGCTGGAGGAGCTGGTTTACTCCCTCAGTTTTGGAAAGAGGATGCAGAGAGGGCCAGAGTCTTTTGCAGGGACCTGCAATTACCATGTCGAACTATTCAGTATATATGTGAGCATTCCAAGGTTAGTTTATAGCCAAGAATAAATACGTTTTGTTGGCTTGATTTTACTTGTTTAAAGACGTTTTAGGGGTCTAACTTGCCACGAAATATTTGTGACTTTTCAGGTAAACACCGACTTGCAACTACTGAAATCAGTGCCTTTGGTCAAGCGAGTACTGGAAACCCTGCTTTTTAGAATTCGTGAGGTGTTGATGGGCCTTGGGGCTACAAATGCATTCAGTTTGGGTGCTTTGAAACATCGAAGTCTAAAGGGAGACTGCATCAATTCTCAAATTGTTCCGGATGATGAGTTATCCTCTTCTGACTCTGACGGCGACGTCAGCGCTGCCCCTCTCTCTGCACTTGGACAGGACGACGAAGAAGAAGCGGATCAAGTTGTTGGAGTGGTGGAAGAAGACTCGATGGATGTTGATGAAGTTTACGATTATTAGCACAAGTGGAGATGTTTGCAAATCGTTTTTAATATGGCCCACGATTTTAAAGTAGTCTTAAGTAGCCTTTTATGAGTTTTTGTGTTACTTTATGTAAAAAGTTCCTGCAGGTCACGTACTGTTTTTTTTACCGGTAATTACCATAATTTGAAAGTAACAAATAACAAATAGTTTATGCAATGTGCATTGTAGTAATTAATTTGATAGTGAGCGGGTAATTAAATTTATCAAAAAGCTAATAATGTAATTCTGAAAGGTTAAGGACGCTAACTAAATTTTGTTTGAGCAGCCGGTGCATCCATTCATTCATACAGAACTCTGTTATTACTCTGCGACTTTTTTGTGGATGTATAATTTAATAATAATTAAAGTGTTTTATTGGAGAGGTTATTTTTATTTTTTCATTTAATTTTGAAGAGAATTGTTCTTGGTGGAATACTATGTTATAGTTAAAGCCGTGCCGAATCAAACGACGATGCATACACTATTATTACATATCACGACTGTTGCATTACCATATACGCATCTGCTGTATATTTTAAAGGTTAAATCTCGGATATCACAATACCTCCACATAGGTAAATGAGCTTTTGTGGGAACAGAATTGGACTTTGTCAAATGTGACTCCAAATATTATGCATATTATGTCAGCGTGAGCGAAATTCCCGTTAACAAGTTTGTAAAAATCTGTGAACAAGCAAACGAAGCATGGGTGGGAATTGAAAATTAATAGGCTTTGACTAAAGTTTGAGACATTTCAAGTCAGTTGGTATGTTCGTGCTGCTTCAAGTCACAATTCTTGGTTGCCTTATATGCTTTACATATCACCTATCATATCATGCATAGTTGAATGTGGTTCAAGAAGAGGTAATAGTAATAAGATGGACAAAAGTGGAAGTTACCAAGAATATATTTTTAACGCGAAGTGCTGCACTGTTACCATTATGGGATCAAATTTTAGCAATCAAAGTCTCCCCCCAATGACTCTATTAAGATACGTTTCATTGATGTTTATGCTTGTTATGTCAAGTACATCCCACTTGCAATTTACAATGTGACGTTTCTGGTAAAGTGTGAGTACTTCATAAAACTCGGCCTTCAGAAGTTCCCACGAAACATGTACCATACTATTATTATTATTTCCCCTTCGTTCTTATCTTTTACCTCGACGATATCAGGCAAGTGCGAAACCTCTTCCTTTTTGCTTGATGCTCGCTGTCAAGTGAAGTGATGCCTTGCTTTAATACAGTGTCGTTCTGCATAATAAAAAAATTAAAGCATGGCTGAAAGGATGTATAATATGGATTTAATTATGGAAAAAGGAATTGTGCAATAATTCATACGCGTCTTGTGCAGTTTAGCATTCCACTCTGAGACGATGAGTTCAACTTCCAGTGAACCAGGTGTAATCTCCAGTTTCAAGTGTATAGCTAATTCTCTGGTGTCGTGTAGCGGTGACTGGACATAATTTTACGCTAAAATGACGGTGTGTAAATTCCTGACTTTTTTTGTTCTTCTGGTGCCATCGGAGTCATTTTCTCTTACAATTCAGACATCCTTAGTGGGGGGTCACGCGGACAAAGAATATACAATTAAGCACAACACCATCGAAAGCGCTACTCATGCCCGATTTATGGAAAAGCATTCAGCGCTCCTGGACGTGCCTCCAGTTGCAGAAATATTTTTAACAAAAGGGGATACCGAAGATACCGTCCCATTGGTCGCCAACAGCTCCGGTGAAATCGTCATCACAGAGGAAATGCTTCATAATGGAACACAGTACAATCATGTTGTCCTTGCTTGCAATGCGTCCTATCCTGTCGAATGGGTTTATGAAAACGGTGACGGAGTGAGTTAAAACTAATACTATGATTTGTTGGGCAACTTTTTTTGGAAAAAAATTAGTTTTTTTGTGAGTGAAGATTTGAAAATGTGTTTTATTTTTCAATTTCTGATGTAGGCTCCCAGATTGTATACGACGCAGATTAGAACTTTCGGGGACTTTTATGATCCTGGAACGTACGGACACTCCAACATAGTGGTCCTGTTCCAGGAACGCTTGAATGAGCAACAGACGGGAGCTTATTTTTGTCAAAGTATTCACAAGCCCGAAATGCGGGTTGGATTTCAGTTGTACTTTACTGGTAAGACCATTATTTTAATCTGTCAAGTTCTTATAATCTCATATTATTGATATATTAATTTTGTGTAATAAAGGGGAATTCGGATTTCCTTCAATGGACAACCGTGTTGTTGAAGCTCAGGATGATACATCACCTGTAATTTTACCGTGTGCCACAACAGATCCTGGGGCAAAGATAGAACTTCTTAAAATCCAGGACGGGGTAATAATATGCATGAACCAGAAAATAGAAGTAAAGTAATTTATGTGGTGGTTATAGATAACTAACGGAGTTCATTTTGTAAAAAATTCTTAGGGACAATTACTTAACCTGACATCAAATTCAAAGATTCATTACGACCCTTCCGCTGGTTTCATTCTCAACCCTTCTGACCTTCCAGACCCTTGGGGAGTCTACAAATGTAGAACGAATGGGATGGATAGTGGATGGAAAATTGATCTTCTCGAACCTAAAAGTAAGTTGACGCTTTGAAGATATGTATGTACATTTTTTTCTGGAGATAATTCCCTTGGTCCTCACACTGATGCTTCATGTATTTCTGCTCAGTTGATATAGTCCGTGTTTATCCACACACGGATGTGGTCCACATGGAAAACTTTTCAAACCACACATTCATGTGCAAAGCGAAAGAGCCAATTGCGTTCCACTTTCCGAACACCATCAACTTTGGCGTCACTCATTACCTTGAAAATCCTCACGATATTTTCCCTTACATTGCCGTTTTGCGTATTACGTCTCACGTGCCATTATACACTATCTCAAGCTACTTCAAAATCAACTGTGTATCAAAACGAACACGAAGGGTGCTTCACTCGTGGGAATATTCTAGCTTTGGCCCTGATGGCGTTGCAATATCCTTCGAGAAGGAACAGAGAAGACTCCTCTGCTGCAGCAAATCCGGTCTCACTCCCATTCACGAACTTGCCAGGTGCGAGACGGATACTGATTGCAGCATCAAACAAAAATGCTTCAGTACGGGAAGGTGCGACTATGCATTTCCTCCGAAATTTGTGGATGCTCCGAATGGCTGCACAGCGGTGGACTTGACACAAGACATTCCAAGCCACGTGATGAAGTGCACCAGTGGAAAATACAGCACTTCAGCGTTCATAACATCAAATGTAGACAATAATGATATCAGTAAGAGTAGTATCCGTTCAAGCCGGTTTAATTTGAGAGTAATATTGTTAAAAATTTGAATGTTGCGTTACCTTTTAATTTTTTATTAAATTCCTTTTTAATTATGCAGTCATGTACGATCGCTCTGTAAATCCTCCTACTGAACAAATTCTGAAGATAGTATCTCTTGGCCAGCAAGGGAATCACGTTGACATTCAATGTCTGGGAAGCTTATTTTTCTTCTCAACCAACTTACTTTTTGCTTATGAGAAAAAGGATGGCTCCCTTCACTTGGCTGATGATGGTAAGTATAAAAAATACCTGCACAGTGCCTGATGATGATGGCCGTCAATGATAATAATTTCATTATGACTGCATGTGTCCACACAGTCCTAAACCTCTTTTAATTGCAAACTGAAGTCTATAATAATTATTTGTTCAATTAACCTTTGCAAAGCTTCCATACAAGATATGAACAGTTACGGGCCTATACTTCATATGACTGTTGAACCCGACTTTGTTCGAGTTTATTGCCTTGCACCACTCACTCGATCAGTGGAGTGGCTCAATGTTTCACTTCCCATCACAACTGTAACAGGTACGTTCATGAAAACCATAGCGTTCAATTTGTCCTCCTGCATTCATCGTTCATGCAAAATTTTCATCAGCTTCATGAACACATGCAAATAATTTACGTAGATAAATTAATATATCCATATGAATGTGCATTGCTACAATTTCTTTTTAATTTTGTTTTTGACAGGAGAACCACCAACAACAACGAATCCACCTCCAAAAGTCATTACGGAAACTCGGATCTCCACATCATCTTCAACATCAGTTAGGGTTATGAAATTAAGTGGTCGAATGAGATCGCGCTTTTCCAAAAAAGCGTGAATTGTAAGATGAAGTAATTTTTATTATTGTACATTATGTTTTCAGTCACTGTTGCGCGATATAGAATAATAAAGACCACGAAAAAGACTAATATTATAGAATCATCATTGTCGGATTTAAAGTTCATTTAAATTAAACAAGCCGACGTATGTAAATACATAATATATTGATTCATGTACTTCCTTATTGTCTACCTCCTACTGAATCCACAAACTATTTTAAAGTAAAACAGAAAAATCAATTAATCAATATGGATTGCTCCTGACATGCCGTTTCTGTGCTTCTTTATAAGGTGCAAGCAAATAGCCCACCGAACCGAGTATGGACATTTAAGCACGATCCTGAAGTGATCAATACAAATCAATTGTATGCCGATGTGAATATTTCATAACCATAACTTAAGTGAGACTGAGATAATACATACAAATTGCACACATGTAGTACATAAATTCGCGAAGCTTTGTGGTAAATACTTCTGCTGATCAACCAGAATGTGTTTAGCTAGGCATATTGGCATTATATTGAATCTGGTTATTCTAACACGCATGTTAAATTTGTTCCGCGCTTTAACATGTTTTTTTGTAATATTCAAAAAAATAAATTGACTATTTCGCAGAGATCTTTCTTGAGACACGTCAGTTACTTTAAAGAGACACTCCTCATCAGTACGTGTAAGCGTTCCGCGTGTGTGGTTCTCCAGTCTGGAAATTCTTCTGAGTTTTTCCATACAATGCTATTTGACACCACGAAAATAAACTCTGAAATTCACCGCATTTACATATACAAGATCTTAAAAGCATAAAATACTGTGTGCAAAAAGTTCAGGACTGGCAGCAGCAAGCACAACATTGTAGAATCTGTGCACTCGAAGAAATTCAACGTTTAATCGTATTTTAGACTTCTAAAACTATTCTTATAGACCAACTCGTGGTAAAGATGGGCATCTTGAAATACTGGTGATGAAAAGCCAGATTGGTGAATGACAGAACGCTGCTGCTGCTGCTGATGGTGGTTAAAGCTGCTAATTGAGCAACAACGCTTCTATCTGCCTAAAGAACAAATCTAAATGCGAGGAGTAGTAAATTTGGTTCAATGTCACCAACGCCATAATTAGACTAAATACATGATACTTTCAATATATGGTGCATAAAATCATATTTATAGATCATGTCTACAGCCGAGATCTTGCGTATTATTGGCATGCAAATTAATTTGACATTAATATTAATAATATACAGTGAAAGTCATAAATACATATGCACCCACCAGTGAGTGAGCAAAGATGATTGCGAAATCGTAAGCGTCCTACCATCTATGAAGTGTTTGGTTTCGCTAGGTCTATTTTAATTCAAATCAAGTCGCATTGATGTCTTGCGTAATTTCGTTTATTTTAGATCATAAAATTTTTTCAAGGTACAATTACAATGGAAGTCTTGAGTTTGAGTTTCTTCCGTTGTTTTAACTGCACTTCAGAAAAATGCTTTCAGAAGATTGGTTGGGCTTTATACGTACCTTGTTTTGTTACTATTAAATTATTAATCTTCTAATTCAATTCAACGAGTTACAACTCTTCAAACTAATTACTTTTAAGATCACTATTTCGCACCTAATTACCCATCAACCCATTAAAATATGAAGCCATGCATTTATGCAATTGCCAGCCAATGCACGCTCAAGCCTATACCTCCAAATTTTCGTTTCTTCTGCAGTCGTCGAGTTGCATGTTTGCAAGTGATCTACTACAACATACCAGTATAATATCTCATTTAGTCAATCGCCATGTTTAGATTTAGATAATCACAGTTTGAAGTTTAACTGGGAGCACGGAAATTGTATAGTTAAAAAAAATGTTCTCCGACAAGATCACGTACCAACCTGTTGCGACGGATGATGATGGGTCCGACTCCCAAATGCGCTCAGTGAAAGACAAACTTCGCCGGAGGAAAACTTCATACTTTGTACTATTTTTATTACTGGTAGTGGCCGTGTACGTAGTCATTAGTCTCGTTATGTCGAATGACAGCACATTCTCGATCTCATTCCCTGCAAGTCATATCTCAGATGAAATTATTACAGAAATTAATCAAACTCTACAAGACTCACAAGAAGTTGGTGTTGAAAGCGAAGCAGTTGGACTGGCAGATACAACCTCGACTGAAAAAGATTATCAAACTACAATAGCTCCAGAAATCTCCTCTAGTCTTCCTCCGGAGACAACAGGTTTTAACAAAATTTTGATTGTAGTAATTTGTGCACAATTTGTTTTTTATTAATAAAATTAAATTACACATGCAGCCGAATGGTATTCATTATTGAAGTATTTACATGTATTTATCAGGAGATTCCGGGATTTACACCACACCAAAATATGAAAGTAGCACCAGGTCCGCAGATGGATTGGCATGTCACATCCCAAAACTGGACCCATTTGCTAAGGAAATTAAGCACCTAGTGGTAAAGCCGGACTTTGTAAACTGCACCGATAAGATTCCACTTTTATTCAATTCTACTTTCAACCGCACGGTTGTGCCCGTTGGAGACATCAAAGAACGTCTGGATGTGCAGTCATGTTGTTTTCAAACGGTTGAAAGGGCTCCTGGAAAAGATGATGATGCATATTTGTAAGTAAGTCAGATAATGTTTTGCGGGCAAAAAAAAATAAAATGACATTAATTAATTCCTCATGCAAAAAAAAAACAATTTTTCTAGGATTTCAGATACGTGCACTCCGTTGTCATTAGATCAGCCAACACAATTGCCGGAAAATGAACAAGAGTATATTCTACTATACTGTGACGTATTCAATAGTTCCACAGCATCTTCATCAACCTCTTCCCAGAAGCCGGAAACCTACTCCAAATATGTTGATGCGCACGCTTTTGTGCCAAGAAAGGAGAAGGTGGAGAAACGCATTTTAGAATATTACCAAAAACTATCCGAAGCGAAGCAAAGTGGAGCCGATGTATTGTTGGAGCATGAAAGATTGAATGTAGTCGTTTTAGGGATAGATGCTGTATCGCATATGAACATGAGACGTACTTTTAGTAAGTCTTACTCCTTCCTGATGAACGAGTTGTCCGCTGTGGAAATGCAAGGATACAACAAGATGGGGGGTAAATACGCGTAAATATCTGCAATTTATAAATGAACGGATTACATATTTTTTTCATGAAAGATTGATAATCATTATAAATTAAATTGTTGTTTATGCCGACGAAGACAACACGCTTCCAAACATAGGTATGTCTTGAGTAAATTTTAAAATGCTAGTAAATTTATTTTATTATACAAGATATTTGCATAATTTCAATAAATTAGGTGCTGTCCTAACCGGACTAAATGAGTCTGAGGTAAAATTATGCGAGAAAAATAGGGCATTTGACGCCTGTCCCTTTGTTTGGAAGAGTTACCAAGAAAATGGGTTTCGAACCGCATTTTCGGAAGATTCGCCTTGGATGGGTATTGCCTATCTTTATAAAGAGTTGTGTAATAATATTTTGGCTCCAACAAAGTAGTGATTGTTATTACTGATTACAGGTATTTTCAATTATTTGAAAAATGGTTTCGAATCACCACCGACGGATTATTATGCTCGTCCCTTCACAAAGGCGGCTGAAGATTATATCGGGAGCCACAAGGAGCTCAATGCAAAATTGTGTTACGGGCCGCGCTTATCGTTTCAGGTGCTCATGAATCTGGTTCAAAAAATGGCCTTTTCCATGGGTAAAAAACAACGGTACCTGCAATTCATTTGGGCGACAAGTTTAACCCACGACTTCCTCAACGAAGGAAATTTGGGAGATGACCACTTGTTGTCTACTTTGGAATGGCTTCAATTTGAAAACTACCTAAATCACACTATGCTTTTGGTAATGTCAGACCACGGAATAAGATGGGGAGAAATCCGTGATTTTCATCAAGGTTTGCTTGAGGAACGGCTCCCATTCTTATATTTTGTTGCACCCAACTGGTTCAAGGAACGATACTCGAATGCTTTTGAAAACCTGAAATCTAATCAACAAAGACTGACATCCCCATTCGACTTGCATGCTACTTTGGTGGATCTTCTGGATCTCCGGAACATTACGCCTTCTCGTGTCACAGAAAGGGAGAAAGAACTGCAGATATTAGAGGATCAGGGCATAGTGCCACGATCAATTAGCTTATTTCTCCCGATTCCAAGGTCTCGCACATGCGAGACATCGAATATTCCTGAGCATTATTGTACCTGCTTAGTAAATGAATCACATGCTGCCAAAACGAATCATCCCATTGTAAAGCAAGTTGCCAATTACGCCCTTTACGTGATCAACTCGTTGGTGTCCAGCCAGGCCAGATGCAGCTATCTTGGATTGGAGTCTGTTTTACATGCTTATGTTTCTGGAAACAGGTTTAAGCGAACTTATCA
>JAHZNF010002483.1:0-27386 GCA_027744215.1 Troglopedetes dispersus
TACTTAAACGTTTTTTTAAAAGAAATACATTCACCGATTTCCTAAGAATTTTTAAAGCTGTCTGACTGACAATCTTTCAACAATATTTGCACGGCTTCCTCCACCGTAATCTACGTGATAGAATGTTATTCAACGAAATAACGATTCGCTAGTGATATTTTTCAGTGACCATCCACGCGATATCTTTTCCTTTAAAAGCGTTCTTCTTGAGTTATCTTAGCATCATTCTCTCAACGTTTGCTGTTAATCAAAGTTAAGTTATGACGGGGTTTGCTGGGTTTTTATTTCCCGGATGAATTCAAGCTGTGCGGAGCACAAACTTGAGTTGCTCTTGGTTGGGTGTAGTTATGAATTGTGGGTGAGTTTTCTAAATTTTCCCAATGATAATCTTAGTCGTCCAATCTTTCAAGTGGAATAGTAGAACCCAGGGAGTTGCAATATTTTCATTGTATAAGAATTACGATAAATGATTATCTTGGCTTTTGTGGACTTTATAAGAGGAGTAGGTAATAATAAATAGGCGTATTAGTTTCAATTCTTCTTCACAATTTATTTTATCAGCGGGTAAAAATACAACGTTGTATTTCACCATATCATTTTCATATTTCAAAAATTCCTTTATTATATTTTGCTAAAAAATACACCTATGATAATTAGTCAAATAATATGTAAAAGTCCAGAATCCTAGAATACGGTGAGCATGATTGATAAGGGAAATTCTGACAGCTCGTTGCTCGTCTTAATGCACAAAATTGACGTTCTGACTTTGAAGGTTGAGATGCTTCTCCACAAAAAAAAATCAGGGTGAAGGATGATCATCATTGAGGATAAAAATCATGAATGATTCTCGACACCCCTCCTCGCGACATGTGGTGAAGGCTGCTGCCTCGATTTCCATTTTATTTAATTCGTCGGGAAAGATGTAATAAAAAATAAATAAAAAAATGCTTGGCAATGTTGAAGCTTCATGGTTGAGAACACTGAGGAGAATATTACCTTCCCACATGCATACGTTTACCAGATATTCATTCGAAGATGAAATGACCACATGCACAGTACTCTCCGTACGGGTAGCAGGGTTTCAACAAAGGTAGGGATTGAAACTTTGTTGAGAAGAATGATGAAACAAGATTGTGCTCGGTGAGCAATAAAAAATACAAGGTAAAAAGAAAGAAATAAACCTGTGGCCGCAACAAATAGCACGGCGAGATTATTGAAATGGTATAATGCAATAAATAAAGTACAGGATGCATACAAATGTATCATTATGTCCGTCGTCGTCGTGAGTAACACACGCACACACCTGAAAAAGTGAAAAAAATACAATGTGATAATCTTGGTTTGTGCAGTCTCCACGTTAATGCAAGATGTACACATTTATTATGTGCTCCGAGTTTTGTACAATGTGGAGTAGGCACACCTGTATAGTATTAAGTGGCTTATAGCTCCAATGTACCTCGCAGTATTACAGATTACCGAATGGTATAATAGCCTCACATACTTTACATTTTATGAATGAAACAGAGAAACGAGAGAGAGAGAGAGAGAGAGCAATTTCACCAATCAGCTCAATACTCAAACATCAAATTAGGATTCCAAAAAATCATCCCATTTGTAAAAAATCGTACTGTAGAAAGGTGTACTCGGAATGATGATGGATGTTAACAAGAAATTTTATTATCAGATCGGCTGCTCGTGATTTTATGAATGAAACAGAGAAACGAGAGAGAGAGAGAGAGAGAGCAATTTCACCAATCAGCTCAATACTCAAACATCAAATTAGGATTCCTAATCCTAATTCCTTTTCTGTCTAATTCATGGATGTTTGGAGATAAGAGTGTTCCTTGGACGCAGGCTGGACACACTGATTGAAAGTGAGATGAGTGAAACAAAAAAAAATATATGAGACATCTCTCGAATCTCTCCCATTCAAGAAAAATCATCCCATTTGTAAAAAATCGTACTGTAGAAAGGTGTACTCGGAATGATGATGGATGTTAACAAGAAATTTTATTATCAGATCGGCTGCTCGTGATTTTATGAATGAAACAGAGAAACGAGAGAGAGAGAGAGAGAGAGCAATTTCACCAATCAGCTCAATACTCAAACATCAAATTAGGATTCCTAATCCTAATTCCTTTTCTGTCTAATTCATGGATGTTTGGAGATAAGAGTGTTCCTTGGACGCAGGCTGGACACNGCTCGTGCACTCAAGAGAGCAGTCTCTACGTGGAGATTATGAAGGATGGAAGAATGATCGTGAGGCAAGTGGCGGTTCTTAAGGTCTTTGATGTGATAGATGGTGAAGTATGCCTTTCTAACAGACGTATTTAATAATTGGGAATAATGAGTGTAGCACAAACCTTGCCCTGTTCCTCCATTTGTTAGATTCAAGCCACGAAAAAATATGTATCATGTTGCATGATTATGATGATAATGATCCTCTTTATTATTTATTACCATATTAGTGGCAGCAGGGAAAAAGCATTTGTTTAATCCTCTCATCATCAGTACAAATCTCTACTTATACTCCAACGCCACTCTACCTTCTGCGTTGTGTTCAAAGGCGACGAAGAAAATATTAAATGAGAAGTTCATCTGGGGTGGCATGCTAAAAGACTTCTCTGAAATTTTTGGTAAAAAGGCTTTTCAGTTTAATGTTATTTTTATTGCACGTCAGAGCTTCTTTCCGTCATTAAAATGGAATTACTGAATTCCTTTCCACGCTGAGAATTCAAAGATAATCCCGCCGAGAATGTCTCCCAAGCTGAGTGGAGCGATATATTTACATATAAACAAAACTACTTTTATTTCAACATTAATCTACATAGTCAATACTCATGCCTCTCTCGCACCACATTCACGAAATTCCAAGCCACACAGCGTTATCTGCCAGCAAATCAGTGACAGCCAAGAGAAAGCTTTGATCCGACCACACGTTGGAATTGACCGTTATGGTTTCTGGAGCGAGCGAACCGTCATATTTGACTCAAGTCAAGTAGCTCTCATATCACAGTTTTTATTTATGTAAATGTTTTCTCAACGGATCTCGTCGCGTCAACCTGACCTGTTCGATGGACAAACACCAGTAGCATAATTTTTTTATTGGAGAGAGGGAAATGTGGAAATGGTTATTTTTTTATCTCGTCATGTACGCTTGTCACAATTTTTTTTCTCTGTGTGTGTTATTTTTAATTACTAATTAATATATCAATGATTTGTATCATGGTAGATGAGACTCTGGGCCCAGAAGCCCATCAAACTGATTCAAATTACCTAATGTCAATTAATTGAATGATTGAAAGAAAGTCTTGGTGGAAGCTCGTCTCAATAACCATCTCTCTCTCGTCAGTAGCTTCTCCTGATAACTTATTTGAATCGCTTCTTAATAATCCGCACTTCTTCCTCGTTACATAGTTTTGATCTCCATTTACCCTTGTTTCTTTCTTTTTTTAAAGGAAGAAAAACTTGAGTCTGTTCAATCTGACAAATATATAAAAAAAATCTATTATATAATGAGAATTTGTAGTGAGGTCGCGCTCGCTCTTATCAGTTTCTCTTGTGTTATCAGCGTTTTTGTGTTGCTGTGTATTTGTACGTACAAAATATAGTATTGGATGATAAGGCCACCACGACTCGACTATACGATTCACGCACTCTGTGTAGCACGTAGCATACAAAAATCTTCGTTCATTGCATTTCTTTCTCCCTTTTACTTTATACTTTACAAAGTATACACAATGTTTCTTACTAAAAGTGTATATGTATTTAAGAAAATATATATTATTTCTTTTTTACCTTTATACTCATTATTACCAACCTTTTTCCCTATTCCTTATTTCTTTTAGAATGAACATGGATGATGATGATGATAGGATGATGGTGAGTGGATACACGCTGCTGTGCTAATATAAGATGATGTAACTTGGGTAATGTGAAGCACGCACATCTGAAATACACACGCACTGCACAAAGTGCTTACCTACGCGCACTACATAATAATAAGAAGTGGAGGATTTCCTGCTGCAGACTGGTCGTTATGTTATAATAATGCTCTCTCATCATCATCATCCCTCTTCTGTCTTCATTTTTCTCTCGCTCTTTGAAAGGAGCAAGTTATTTCTATGTAGTGAGTTCGGAGGAGCAAGAAAAAAACGAGATCGAGTACATATCGAGAGAGAGAGAATTCAAGTTAATCTACAATGTTGCACGGAAGAGCATAATCTTTTCTCTATGTTTTGTAATAATAAATGACTGCCTATTATATGTGCAATGGAGTGCAGGAGCAACACATTTTCACCATCGTCACACAACAGCCGTCTTTCAAAAATCCTTGTGCTCCACTGTGAAAAGTATGCTCAAGGGAGTTTCAAAACGGGAAAAAGACGGTGATAAAGAGAAAAAAATATATATGGTTGGTGTTGCTCATGATGATGGTGGTGGTTGGTGGTAGTAGTGCAGCAGCTAGTCTAATTCACTTGATGGTGATGATGAGCGATCCGTGCAGGATAGTGCATCCCAGTCTTCTTTCTTTTTCTCTCTTTCTCTCTTAAAAAAACTCGACTCATATAAGAAAATGTAAAATATTGTTCGTTTCAGTTTCATCAGTGCTGCTGCAGAGAATGACGATATGTGATGCTTCTACTTCACTCTCTTCCACTTCAATATAATATGTGCATGTGTGTTTTTCTTCAACATTTTCCGTATATTCGAGTCTGTTAGTATTGCGTACAGAGAACATGGTTGAACTATTACTCTTTTTTATATAAAAAAAGATGTTCTTTGAGGAGGCGAAGGAAGAGAAACATTTTGCTGAGGTTAACAAGACGGAGCCAAATAATACCAACGAACTCGTACTGATCATGGTTTATACTGCACCTCTTTTGCCGTCTCTCTGATCTTGTGTATGCCTCTCACATAATGCAACGATGATGATGATGGTGTTAGTTTTTCCTTTCAAACAGAGACGTACCTATCTACAACGAAAGAGAGGGAGAGAGAGAAGCAGCTTTTTTTCGAATGAAATGAAAGAAGTATAAAATGCAGTAGTTTTATCACTTCGTTTTTTTTCTAGTGTATTAGTACATAAAGATTTATCCACACACGCAGATTTATACTCCTGAGCAAAGAAGAAGAAGAAGAAGAAAAAAAAAGAGTTTTTACGGTGGTGGTTCTTATGCGGGGGTACATACAATGTTTTAAAAGCTACAATGAAGTTTTGTTGTTTTTCCTTTGTGTATGCTGAAAGTATTTTTTTTCTCCGTTTTTTCTTCTCTGATTATCTGACTCCTGCAAGGCAAAATAATAACAAAGTTTAGAGTGCTTTACAACAGATACAGAAAATCTATTTCATGTCATGAATGAAGATGAGAAGAGGTTAAGTTTCTGCCCTTCTTCGAATCATTCTCCCATCCCATAGTATTTTTAACAACATTAGAAGAAAAAAAAAATGTATAGCCTTTAATATTTTATATATCTACCTACGTACATTGCTCAGATTATAGTGCGACATTGTATTATATAAAAACACTTATATATAGTAATATCAATAATCTTGAAACTACACAGAGAACGTTTTTTTTTGGGGTTGTTGAACAAAAAGAGCATCCTTGCCTTAATAAAGTAATGATGGAGTTGGACCGTGCTAGGAAATTATTATATTTTTATTGTTCTTTATTAACGATCAACCCGTTCCGCTGAGCCGAATTATACTAATATTGAATTTGTGAATTGATTTGAAATACGTAATATGAAATCCTCCTCTATCGCTTCTCAAAGTTTTCCTTGCGACTTAGCTTCATAAAAGCAGCTAAAGCCATGCGATGATGTTGCGGCATGAGTTTCTGGGTATATGAAAATCGAGGGAAGGAGTGATGCAACAGGCTGTATCCTAAACTGTTGCTCCCTGCTCTGTTGCTTTTTTCTTTCTTCGCTTTTTGCTGGTTGATTCCGTTGTTGCAACATGAGATTCTGAGCAAAGCAAACAATTTTTTTTTTCGACGGATGTGGATCGCGCAGAAAGTAATGTTCACTGAATGAATTTATTCAGTTCTGAACAGCAATGTGAAATAATAATTTTGTGAATAGAAACTCCTATGAAAAGGGGTGCTCCTAACGAAAATTTAGCATAATCTTGAGAATGATGTAGACTTTATTTAAATGGTAATTAGTTAAATATTTTATTTGTGCTACATTTTTTTAGCTTGGTTCACAAAGGGAAATTGAAACAGAAGACTTATGAAGATAATTGAATACATATTTATTTTAACTGCTTTTTAATCGGCTCACTGGTATTACAAAATGATGCTTATAGGTATTCGCTCCTCCTTTTATGATGCGTGTGCTATTTAAGTGAGGAAGCTTAAATGATATAAATCAAATCAAATCATCTCGAAAGATAACATACATAAAATGGTGGAACGAAACTTAAAACTAAAAGCAACACATGCTGCCAGCAGGTCCCTTTAAAAAAATTGCGAAAGGCACTAGGGATAATGGCTTCCCTCATTTATTATGGCTGGTCTTGCTAACGCTGAAAGATGATCCAGGATTGAATGTCCAATAAATGGTATTAAAGCAATTTCTACTTTTTTGCTACGTCCGGAAGACTTTTTTTTGCTGAGGATGGTAAATGGCAATAAACCTGACATCATCAGACATGTGGCTAACTGAACTAGTATATAGTCAAGGCGGTATATAGCGGACACTGATTCATGGCATGATTTGCTGAATATTGTAATTAACTTACTTTTAAGTAGCGAGAGGGAAATCTTATATGGTCTTTGAGAAGCCTTCGTATTTGTGAGTGACCATATAAATGGACGCAGCCATGTGAATGGTGTGGTGTGCGACTGACAGGGCTCACGACGTGCCAGTGTGTAGTAAATAGGTAAATGAACGAGCGATTCATCTCATTTCTCTGCTCGTCTCGTCCATCCTCATCAATATCACCACCACTACCACCACCAAACATCATCTTCAACCCTACTACTACTACTAATAACAGGCAGAGCTATTAAAGACAAGGTTGAATCAGGGGATTGAATTGATTGCTGCTGTTGCTACTCCTGTTGCGCTTTTACACTCACTCACACTTTGAGTAAGTAATAAATATAATATGGACATAAAATCCAGCCTTGACTTGTTGGGAAACAAGGGAAGTCTACTTGAGAGCTGCATCATCGTCAGCAACTACATCCCAAATCTCAACAATCCTTTCGATTCAAATGGAGAACCTGCCACGCTCGAAAAGTTAAATACTCCTTAGAATCCCGTTTAGGGGAAGTTTTTAGTAGAGCCTCTAGTTGGTTCCAATACCTTGTTCGGTTGATTTTAAAGTTACAGATTGCTCCACAAATGTGAAAGCATTTATGTAAATTAGTAATCTATCCAATTTTTTAATTGGGGCAAAGTGGAACACGCAGATATTTGCTGGACAAATTCAGCCGAAAAATGTGCTTGGTGGATGGACCGACAGACTGAATCAGTGAGTTTTTGTTGTGTCCATCCATGTTGTGGACAAAGAAAGGAGCACTGGAGCAGTCATCATCAGAGCAACAATTTTGTTCTCTCTATTACATCCAACAATATGTTACATATATTTATATGTATGTATATATATCTGCATGCTTTATATTACATATTGTACATTTTGCAACTGCCCTTATATAAATATCTGTTTGTAGCATGTGTTCGCTAGGTATCCGGCAGTAACACCATCAGTGTACAAGGAACACACATTCATTTTCATGATTATTGTAGACTGACTGTTGTTGCAGTCAAGTTTAGTCCATCAGGGTTTAGCATTCACTGACTGGTTGCAACTGAGCAGTCTTTTTTTTGTTTAATGTATAAAAGACAAACGTGAAGATTTAGCTTAAAATATGAATGTAGCCCCAAGTAAGCGTGTGTATGCGCACACATCTCTCTCTTTTTTTTCCACATGCAACACTCGCTCGAATACACGGTTCTCTT
Source organism: Troglopedetes dispersus (assembly GCA_027744215.1). Taxonomy (NCBI): domain Eukaryota; kingdom Metazoa; phylum Arthropoda; class Collembola; order Entomobryomorpha; family Paronellidae; genus Troglopedetes; species Troglopedetes dispersus. The sequence continues at coordinate 7,975 of JAHZNF010002483.1, forward strand.
GAAGCTGAGCAGAGATGGATGAGGATGAATGTGTGTATGATCAAGTATGATGAAAATAATGAGATGAAGCTGGTTGCCTTGCTGCTGCTCTTTCAAAATGAATGTAGTGTGCTGTTAGATATATATATATGAAGTGGATTATAGGGGTAAACTAAAATCTCTGTATGAAGCAACTCATTGTGAGAGAAGATATGATGATGATCATCATCTATGGTGTGCTCCTCGCTCGCCAGTCTATTATAACAACAACAAAACAGCAATGTAAAAAGGAGCAGCAGCAGCAACATTCAGCGAGCAAGTAAAGCAAGAAAATGATTTGCGGTAAAAGCCCTTCCCTTGCTGCCTGCCTGGGTCGAGACAATCCCATCCCCCGTCCGTCCGTCGTCCCCATTCACTGAAGACTCTCAGTCTCAGAACAGAAGCTGAACTGTTCAGTCGTTTCGTTAACATTTTATCGCGCTTCTCCGCTCGCTCATTTACCCAGTAAACTTTTATATATACAAAGTACATAATACAGTCTCGTTCACCGCTTCTCCTCATCATCTCATCACACAAACATTTTTTTTCATCTCCTCTTCAGCATCTTTACCTCTCCTGTACAGTGTTGCTCTTGCTGTTTGTTTCTTATTCAGAAGTTGTTCATGTGTGCGTGTGGAGTTAACTGGTTGTATTGTTATGTCCGAGTGTGGTGTGTGTGCAGCCAAACAGCGCTACATTTTATTCACGTACTACTGCAAGGTGGAGAAATTTTTTTTTCCTTGAATCAAGTAAAAGAAAAACCTCTTCTCTACACTAGTTCTTTTTTTAAAAAACCAGCAACGATTCGATAAAAAAATACAAGTTCGGACGTACAGCGTCTTGTATAGTGTTACCATCTCCAACTCTTTCATTTATTCCGAACGAAAAAAAACTGTCGAGGAGAGTTTCACAGAAGAAAAAAAAACTGACATTATTCTGTGCCTCGAGAATTTCGGAAGAGAAGCGTTTCATATGATTTGCTTCATGAAAACTAACGTTTGATACGTCAGCGAAGGAATCCAAACAGTTTGAACAGACAGAACAGATAATTTGTGCCACGTCTTTTGATTTAATAGATGAAAACTAATATTAGAGAATCATCCCCGCATCTCCCCTTGTGCTTCACACAGAAGAGAAAAGGGCAAAGTATAGAGGAATTAAAATCTTCTTTTCTTAACAGGAGCGCTGTTCTTGCTCCTCCAAGTGATTCAACAAAGCGTTAAGTTTAGCTCGTCCGTGCACACGAAAAGTATACTCTTGTGTACTTCGTACTCTGCACAAGAGATTTTCATAGTATCAAGAAAGTGCAAAGAAAGAGTGTTTGAGTCTGTGTGTTTCATCTCGCTATTACGGCGACTTCAACTTGCCACTTGCCCGAAATATTCTTATAATTTTTGCTCCCTATTCTCGTTTAACCAACCAGCCGTAATCATCAAAACTACTAAAAAATATCCTCGTCTAATATCCACATACAAATTTGAGAAGAGCAACTCACTCGGCTCACACATGCACGGATGCATGTGTTGGAAGGCTCCACAGCACACAAGCACACACGAGAGAAAAAAAAAGTTATTGCAAAGTAAATGAAGTTTCTACGGAGAATAGGGAAAAGCAACACGACGGAGTTGTTTCAAGAAGTAACAGGAGCCGCAGCAAGAAGTAGAATCACACTGGCAGACACACATCACCAAGAAGAAACATGCCAGGCAGAAGATGAAAAAAAGAAGCAAAAATACATCTTTTAGTTGCTTTTTTTTTCAAGAAAAGAAATATGTAATCAGCCTCCATTCACGACTGATGTAAGTAACCAGGAGAAGGACGACATGTAGCCATAAAGGAGTTGATGAATAAGATGAAAAGAAGGACGGAAATGGAGACATGAAATACTCTTTTTTTTCTTGAGGACCTCATATCATTCATTCATATGTACAACTGACGCCCTACGAATTAGTACATCAAAAATCACAACAATAAATGTGTCTGATTTGTCGATCTGCGTTGCGTCATAGTTTTGCTTGAGAATTGTTGTCAACCATTCTTTTCAAACTTCTGCAGACAAAAAGAAGCTGTTGTTTACACTCCTCAAAAAGATGACATCGTGAATCTTCCTTTTGTGTTGTATGCTCCTTGAACGTGCCTGTTGTCACGTAGTGTTCCAAAAAAAAATTCGAAAGATTCAAGTTGCGATAGAGAACAAAAAAAAGAGCAGATTGATGTGAATCACTGCCGGGTTTTTGCAGAACAATTATGTACTGTCACAATACTATGCCACGAGTTCAGATCAGAACATCTTCGTCGAGTCCTTTGTCATCATTAGCAACTGTGTCAACTTAAAATGTTACCATCTGCTACCTAGTAAGTCCATATTGTGTACTAATGACAAAATTAAACATCTCTGGAAAAAATCTTTTTCATCACCAGCCTATAGTAGTAGTAGTAGCAATTACGCATCTAAATTTGCACGGCATTGCTGACTCTCTGGTGAAATCTAAATATTATGCTGTCACGAGGCACTTGGGTAGCCAGGATTGCAAATATTTCATGCATCACAGACTGTTTCGTACAAATAAATGACATGTGCAATATTATTATAAATTATTTTGAAAGATTAAATGCTCCCAGTTGACTTTCACTAGTCACTCAAGGAAACAAAGTTGGTCCTCCGGAACGATGCCGGCGGTAAAAGTCAGTTTTTATTATGCAGAACGAATCGTGCATAACTCGAACAAATTGAAAGATCATTTTGTACGCATTTCGTCCCCTACCTCGTGAAACCAAGTGTCAATTCTGACGAAGGTTGATAGGCACACAGGAGAGTCGGATTCAATTTCCTTTTTTTGCGAACCAAAAAAGAGCCTCTCTTACTCGGCTCGGCTCATCTCTATATAAAAAAAAGCGTAAATATGTACAGTATGGTGCCTGGAGCGGCAGCTCAAAAGGGATTTCAATAACACAACTGAACTGAGACTAAATGTGCTCTTTACGTTTTCATTTTCGAATGTGCCAGAGCTTTCCTACAACATACATGTTTACTCACAGGATATTTAGCAAAACAAATATTAAATAAAAAGAGGAGAGAGACATGCAACTAAGAGAGAATCGTTAAAACCGTTGGTTACGCTCAGCAGTTCTTCAAAGTAATTACTTTTAAAAAACCTTTTATACGCATATATATCTCTCTCTAAAGGCCTTGGAGATGTTTTTGGTTTTACGGCGATTTTTTAAATGATTGCGTTTCGAAACGCTTTCGTGCTTGAGGGAGATATTTTTGAGTCATTCTCTTGAATTAGGGACATTTGTCGAATATATTGTGATTGCAACAGTCGTAAAATCATGTGCGCCACTGACTTTAATTTGTGTAACGTTGTGATGTGGAGATCTCGGTCGGTAAAGTCGTCCACGACATATTAACCAACATTTTTAAAGGTATTATGGACACGTTTCGTTGAGAATGGAAGTTATTTTTTGAAAGCTTTGAATGAGTCCGGAACCGGCAGCGCAAATTCGCAGTTGGTAAATAACTCTGCACAAAAAAAGATTTTCCATATTGACAGCTCCTTGTATGAGTATTCATCGTAAGACATACGATACGGATGAGTAGTGAAGAAAATGCAAATTAGGCAGACGTAAGTAGCGAAATAAAAATCTGGTGTTGTTCTACTACGCGAGTCTCTAGGAGAAAGCATTTGCACACTACTGGTAGACGAGAAAAAAAGCAATAAAAATTGTTTTGAATGTCATGCCTGAGTTTTACAGACAGCCACCCAGCAAAAAATCTCTTGGGTCGAGGTAATACTCCTCCCACACACAATAAAACTTGCATAACAATAACAATATCGTACATACTTTACTCACAGAGTGTGGCATGTTTTTTTTTCTTTGCGAAACACCTTACATGGGCAATATAAATGGTGATAATTGGTTTTAAAGTAGTAAGAATAAATAGTACGCAAATAACGCTCCATTATCCACACACATTGAGAAACCTCCTCTTGGCCAGGGAAGGTGAAGACGAGTGCAAAAAAACACAGGTTGTAAAATAAGCTGCAGCACGAGCCTGGTGCAAAAAAAATAATATGATTATTACTTAAATTTATTGCGTCCGCATAGACATCCCATGCTCAGGAGAAAAAGGTACATTTCCCGTACACAGCAAAAGGTTTAACATATCTCATCTCATTGTCAGAATTTTCAACTGCATTACTCATTCATCGCACCACCTTCTTCCCAAGTCGATATTTTTACTACTACTATTATTATTGTTATTAATATCGGCAACGTCAGCTAACAGTGTTTTTTTTTCTTCTGGCAAAAGCAATGGCTTCTGTGTGCCTTACTAAACTCGAGTAAGTGGGAGCCGAGGAAAAATCAGAAGCTGCGAAAAAAATAAGAAGCATGGTATCGTTTACAGTGCCTACATAGACACTCATTGAAAGGATTATTACGATATTTTTATAGGAGTAATTACGTAACTTTATGATAAGCTTTTTTGTTGTGGATGTAAGCTGCAAGAACATTATGATCGCATCCTGAATAACGCTCCCTACCGCCTCTCTCTGTCTGCTTATGGATCACTTTGCTAAAATTCGAGGTACAAGGTACATCGTAGAATTGCAAAAAAAAGAAAAAGAAATGTTTATTAGGTATGTATTGATGCGAGGGTGAGTCTATTAATCCCTAAAAAAACTATGTATGTTTCACAACTCACTGATTTTTAATATTACTATTTACCAGGCAGACATTTTCCTCTGCGCTGAACCAGCCACCTTGTTAAAGAAAGGCTGTAACATGAGGTTGCGTTAGCTTCGAAGCCAATACTACGTGCTGAGATAATTGTTTGTTAGGTGAGCACAAAACAGAGATTGATAAGAGTCAGAATATTATCGAGAAATTGTTCGATCTTCTGGTTGTTGTTGTTGTTTTTTTTAATTGTATAAATATGAACTTTTGCAAAAGTATGTGGAGGATTTGTACTCGAGAATATTTTAAAATGCAAGCAGGTAGAAAAAGAAAGAATTAATTTGAGCTACTTTTCTGCAGGCTTTTACTGTTCCACCAAAAAAAAAAGAAGAAGGTACATCCGAAATGTTTAATCGTTACGAGAGAAAAATAACGAATTAATATATTCAGTCTGTTCAAAGTCTATGAGCAAAGGTTGCAGAAGGAAGGGGATTTGAATAATTCATCCGATTTTGTTTCGCATTCTAAGCTTTATATTTAGTACTCCGAGATGAGACTTTTGTCAGAAAAGGATTTCCTTCAAAGTTACGGGTGGTTCGTTATTCAATGAGAAAAAAATTGCATGAAAGAGTATAGCAACTAATTAAATTATGAGGCTTCTTAGGGAAAGGTAAATTAGTGATTATTCCCGAAAACTATATTACGTAAAAGACGTGCTGACAGGAAGTATATGTAATCTCTGTGCTGTGCGAAACGTGGCGTGACGTATTTAACGTTCGTAGCGTAGAACTGTCAAAACTACTTTCCATGATAGACAGTAAGTTTTGAAAATTCACCTGCGTTAGAGTAAAACTTGGCTGGTACAAATGAAATGAGTATGCGACTTGAAAACTACCAACGTTTTCATACCATTAATTGGTCTTTGATAGAAAACTGTCTACTAACCAACTTTCCTGGAAGAAAATAGATTTTCGAAAAAAAAAGAAGGATTGCTGGAAATTAAAATATACTAATAAGTATTTGCATCACATTACAACCTCTTTCTAGAACTCCGAAATTTTCTTTCGCAAAACATTTACATACTTACTTACGCAATCTTATTAAGCAAAAAAGAGTTTCAATTTAGGTGTGAATACAGTGCTGCGTTGTTCCAACCTGAATTATTTAAGCGTTTCACGACGAACCGTCTGTCTTGATTTCGGCATATTGAATGGGCATGAACACGGGATTACGCATTTATATGTAACTTGCTTGAACTTAATTTGTCTCTAGTTGTGTAATGACAGTAGCACTATCACCATCACTAATTTGGTCTCTCCAGTAATTTACAATGCTACTGGCACGTCGCATGTCATATTGACATCACTGCCGTAAAAATATCCCCACATAATAATAATAACCATAAACGACCATACAAATGGCTGGAGCAAAAGGAAATGCTCATTTCATCTGTGTCAGTAAACTGGCAGACAACAATATCATGATGAGACGTCTCTCTTCTCTCACTCTCGTTACATATGTTACATTAAGTAGGAGCGAGTAGAAATTCAAGTGAAGCATTCGTAAAAAGATGAATATATTGCGGCTTCATATGTACAGGGCATGCACAAATATATTTTAAAAATAAGCCACGAAGAAGTATCAATTATTTTATTTAAGTCTGTTATTGAATGAAACTTAATAAAAATTGGTGTTCATTTTTTTTCTATGTTACAGATAATGAAGGACCATGATAAAGAAGACACATTTTATGATGAAAATGGCCATAAGGATGAGGATGAAGAAGAGGATTGACGAGAAGGCAAATGAAAGAGATGTCGAAGGCCAACCCAGATACTGATGCTCAACAACCCGGAGCAAAGAGCACCCCTCTCGTTCAATAATTTTTTGTAGGCATATCTCACTGGACTGGTGTTGCAATTCCATCTCTGTACACTGAAAAGACATTAATATATCACGCACACCAGTACACCAAGTGAACGACGACGGTCGCCTTGTTGCAAAAGAACAAATCTTCGAGTACAAGCATACTTGACATATGTATGATTCAAGAACACATTATAAATGTATAGAACATTGATGGTACTGGTGATGTGGTCGAGCTGGTGATGAAGGAGATAGTGACTCCATGACACGAAGAAGAAGGAAAGAGCAAACGTCGCAGGAACTGTAGTGCGCTACTTGTTTTTTGTTGGCTTTCTTCAGAGACCATCGGTATCAGCTTCGGTGAGTGCGTGCCTCAGAGCGTTGTTATTGTCACTGAGGACTGAGCCGAAAGTTTCGCCATGACTTTGTGCAGTGATTGAAGGGGAAAGAAAGTGGGAACTGTTTCAAAAGTGAACATTTTTTGAGAACGGGAAAGAATTGACAAGGAAAGAAAAATATATAAGAAATTTTTGGTACAAGGACGGTTTCGTGATGCAGACGGAAATGGTGATGAGCTCGCTGGTTTGCCCACTTGTTGGAGAGAGAAGATCGAAGCCTGGTCAAGTGGAGTGGCAGTAGAAGGGAATCAGTGAGGAACTAGCTCAGAGCAGCTACCTTCCGTCGTTGGTAATCACTAATGGCACAAAATGGGTTTAACCGTCGTTCCTGCAACGCAACTCGGACGTACCCAGGCACCGCGTCGAGACTCGCCATGCCGAACTCGCGCGGCGTGGGGAGCAGCCACTCTGCGGTGTCCTCGTCGCTGGCCTCGAGCGCAGCGGCGCCGGCGTCCACGTCGACGCGACCCAGTCCTGGGAGCGTGCCCACCATGTTCGTCAGACCTCTGTCGCGCTCCCAGCTCGCCCCCGTTCATGTCGGTGTAGGGAACTCATCTGGTCAATCGGGAAGTCTGCTGAACCCAACCCCGCTGCCTGCCCTCCCCACGTCGCGTCAAATTTCTCTGGACCAGCCCCGTCCCACGTCGGAACGGCATGGAAATGTGTATTTGGGTGCTCCTGTTTCCCACCATACTAGTAGTGGTGCGAGTGGTAGTGGTGGGCTGAGTGGCTCTGCCACTCTGTCTCATGGAAGTGGTAGTGGGAAAAGTGTTCGGTTGGACTCGAAGATAACTGCTGCGGAGCAAGTGAGACTTCCCACCAACTCCAGAACTAAGAAAGGCCATAGTGATACAAGTAGTCATGTGAGCAGTGTCGTCACGTCGCAGCCAACGAAACGGAACTTGCTCGCGAGTAAGGACGAGTCATCTTCATCCGAGAGTGGGAAAGTGAAGCTAGCCGAGTCATCGATAACCTGTCCATATTGTCGAAAGTGTCGGTGTGAGGCGTGTGCCACGCCGCGACCCCTCCCTTCCAGATGGATTTGCTCGAAGAGTATTCACTGTGGACCTGAGCCTCTCTTAGACTATGTGACGTGTCTGTGTTGTGTGAAGGCAGTGTTCTACCATTGTGGCAAGAACCATGAACCTGATGGTGGTGTGCTGTGTGCCGACAAACCGTGTTCTTGTGCTCCTCATAGAAAGTTCTGGAGATGGGGTTGTATGACGGCGATGTCGGTGGTGTTACCTTGTCTCTGCCTCTACTGGCCATGTCGGGGCTGCATCGGACTTGCAGAGAAGGCCTACCAGAAGTACCACAACAATGGCTGTACCTGTCATAGACCCTCCAGCACTTTCGGGGGCTCCTCCACACCATCATCCAGAGCAGAGACGGCTGCAGGTACAGACATGTCCGAGGATGAGGATCACCTCCGCTCTCCCAGTCGTTACAGTCAACCTCCGGGTGCCGCCAACAGGGCCGCAGCCGGCAAGTTTCTTCCTTGACTGCCCAGTCAAACCAATCAATTTTGACGAGTTTTCTTTCTGGAGTATACATATTCATTAGCATAATATTCAGATACATAGCCAGTAGCCAATTTTAATTAATTTCATTACTACTACTAATATCTTTATGTATCCATAGACTCTAACTTGTAATCAACTTCACACACACACACACCCACACACACACAAAACACACCCACACAACTATAAGTTTATACCTACCCATGCATAATATACAAATACATTATATTAATTATTATATTACTACTAGTATCACACATTACGTAATAATTACATTTATACTACCAGAGTTTAGGCTGTTTTACTATTTGAAGTACAGGTAGTCAGGATCGCAGGAAAGGATTATCACAAAATAACAATTTATGTACGCGACTTCTACACAAAGCAAAAAGAAAAGAATACCAACATCTTTCTCAAACTTCACTTTGAATCAGAGCATACAAAATATATACAAATGCCACATTTTTGTACTCCAACGAAACAAAAAAATGTGACCGTCTTAATAAAAACAGAGTACCATAATATATTTTCATGTAGAAAGTTGGCACAAAAAGAAAAGGAAAACGATTGAGTCTGTGTTGTTTTGACGATGGATTCCACGCTGGTGAACTTATTTTGAAGTGTTATTGAATGTACTAGAAAGCTATACAAAGTTGGGCAACGTGTGTTTACGTATACTTGATATAAACTGATGATATTTAACAAATTCAGTCTACAAATCAATTTATATATTGTAATGCCTTTATATGTGTGTACCCTCTTCGCCCAAAAAAATATATACGTTAATTCACAAAGGATGTTTTTTGACTCACTCAGTTAAATAATATACAAATTATAATTTTATTCTGTTATTATTATCATAAATATTATATTATATATTATTATATTATTACTGCTATCGATTTTACAACTCAACTCGACAAAGAGAGAAAGGGAGTGTAGAATATACATAACTACAAGTAATAATTACTATATTGAGAATGTTACAGGGAAATGAGAAGATTTCTATTTAAGAAAGAAAGGAAAACAGTAACTTTTTTTTTGTTTTTACACAATTTGCCTGCTCTTTTTTTCTTTGATTCTTGTTTATGTTATATCTAATATATTACAAAAAAAAAACCAAGGGGATTCAATTAAAGGCATAGCCAGTCAATTCATATACAAAGTATATTTGCCTAAATTATATTAAATGCATGCCGGATAAGACAAAAAAAATTGTAATTAAAAAAAACAAACCAGAAATAATTACAGATAATACATTACAATTTAATATGTGAGAGTAGAGCTGCTGCTACTCGTATTAACCGAATATAGGAGTAATACAATATCAAATATGTCAAGACTGATTATTGATCATGATGATATAATTTGAACAGAAGAAAAAAAAAATAATGTTTTTTTTCTCCGATCGTATAATCTTTTTTTTGTGAACTGATTTAACCTAGGAAAGATTACATACACTCGCGAAACTAGTACAGATACAAAACTTACATCTTACAAAAATCCTATAATGATGATGATGATGATGATAAAATACAAAACTGCTTGATAGAGTTGATTACTCATTGAAAAAAAAATCTCCGTGATTGGTTATTATATTTTGTTTCGTCAGTCATTTATTTACACTGTTTGCATGTTTCATGGTGACATTCTCTCTGTCTCTCTCTCTTGCATTTTAAGTCAATTGTGAATATTCCCAAAGCTTTGTCCCGTGCAAAAAGCATTTTATTAACAGAGCATCTTATGTATAGTTCTCAAAATAAATATGCTGGACCTTAAGAAAAAAATTCTGGTGTGTGACGGTGTCGAAAAATATTTTCCAAAAAATGTTGCAGCTCTCTGCATAATGCATGCCACTCAGAATGAGTAATGAATTCCAAGCTTTGATGGAGTGCACACTAGGCAGCATAAAGGAAACACTTTTTTTCCAAGCATGTGCAACAATGCTGACAAGCGACAATACTGACGCATGAGTTGCCGAAATACCCCTGAGATCTATAAATGAGCCTCTTGTATACCTACATTTCTGAAGTGTGAGCATTGACCGACAAGCATTTTGTTAAGTTTTGTTAAGTCAAACAATATGGAAAAGTGTAGGACTCTGTCTGCCGAGAAAACGGGAAGAAGAAGAAAACAAGGAATCAACTTGTGCACTCCTTCAAACCATCACAGATAAATATATACTTTTACATATGTATACATCCCATATTGTAAATTATGTACCTACAGATCTTCCAGATTTTTGTGCTCCTTTTTTTAAAAAAAATTATAGTATGAATGTTTTGTACCACTGTGTGTGTTGGTTCTAAAGAACAACGGCCCAAACTATTATATTCTTCTTCCCTTTGAAGGAGAAGGATGTGTGTTTTCCGTTTGCATCTCCTTCCTTTTCACAGAAATTCAATGCACGTTTTCCAAAAAAAAAAGGATCTCATCATCATCGTCACCACACCACGTCCGAAAACTCCATTCATACAGTAAAAGGTTTTTCTGTGATGTGCACCTTTACAAAACAGCATAATAATTCTTGTCCCCAAACGAAACGTCTGGAGCGATTATACTAAACGATCCCAGAGAGAGGATCCATTCATCCCTCTTGAACATATTCTTGAACATATAACATGTTATTTAATGTACCCCATCCATCCCCATCTTCACTCTCTTCACGAAAAATATAGGCACAATGTGTGCATTCTCATCTTTTTTCCCTTCTTCATTTATGTAGCTATTTCCACATAAAGGAAAAGGAAGCTGGAAAGCAGAGTGCACGAATATATTTAAACAACAACAAACTTTTTCCCTATGACACATCACCAATCATCGTGGATGACCATTGACCGAGTTCGTTATATAAGCAAAAGCTTGTTCACACTGAGATCATGTTAAGCTGGGATAGTTTATAAAACCTTCCTCCACATACAATTACATTACGCTACCTAAACTCAGAGTTTGAAATATTGGAATAAACAAGGAACAACAAAAACAGGATTCGAGGGTGGAGCGCACCATAATGGTAACAACAAACGGAGAAGAAATGAACCATGGTCTCATTTCCTTCAGCAGCATACTCTTCTCTCGCTGGTGATGATGACGATGACGACGATGAATTTCTGTCGAGGAGAGGCATCATCTGTACAATGGGACCCTTGTCTAAACTACGGAGTACGTAGAAGGAGACCCAAAAATGAAGCAATAAATGACTTTTCAGTTTTAGTGGTTAAAGAACCAATCTGTCGCCTGCAACAATGGTCCCAAATGTTTGGTTGACAAAAGGCCCAGAAATTCTCATCCAATAATATTAGTATTCTCTTATTAGAAATTGGTAAGTTTCCAAGTCTCTCTGCTACGATCCCAATAAACCCATCATAATAATACCCTTTACATGCAAAATGAATTGAAATGTGTAGAATTCAAATTGGTGATTTAACTATGTACTTGCCACAGATAAATCTCCTGACTAAAATTATTAGTAGAACTTTAAATCTTACAGCTTCAGAAGGTATACAGCTGCACCACCGCCAGCATAATATTATTTCATATTCATATTTTATGTAGTGACAATGCAAGAAGTGAACATGGAATTTGCTGCTTTATGAGCTTTAGTACGCAAGTGAAATGATGATTGTGTCCCATTGTTCGTATGAATGGACTGGAAGTCAGAGGAATTTGTACCAGTTTCATCAACCAGCCCCGAGAGCAAAACCACTGGCACAACACTGATTCTAATTATTCCCTGCCATGTCAAATCACAATCACAAAAGGGGTTATTATTATTGAATAGTCATTGAGAGAGTCTGTTGCAGACTCAAGCAGCAGGATCAGATCACGCATCCCAATTCATAAAAGTGTGTGAGAGAGAGAAAGAGAAGCCAAGGATAAAGGAAGAGGAGCGAAATCCATTTACAATGTCTGTCAAGTCAACATTACTTTCAATTGACTCTTCCCCACTTCTAAAAAAACGAGGCAACAACGGCAACAACTGCCATTTCCGGTCTCCTTTTTCCGTCAATAGTACATAATATAATACAAGTTCGACGAGTGGTTGTGTGGTAATACGTTCTTCTGAGAAGGCATCCCTTTTTTCCTCTCTTCTCTCTCTCTCTCTTGCTTCTATACTGCATATGGTGCGCTCATGTAGAGGAGAATCTTTAAACAGCGTTGTTAATTGCTGGCATGTATGTGCGACCCATACATGAAAATAACCCGTCCGTCTGTTTTCTTCTTGAACTGTGTTAAAATGCATCCGCTTCACTACTACCTCATTGTGTTCTTTCTCTATTTTCCGTATGTTCAGAAAAATCTCTGCGTTGTTTGGTCAAGCCCAACGTACCATTAGGATCTATTACTAAACCACTTACATCATAAATACTGTATACATGTATACATAAGATATAGTTTTTTTCGTTTCTCGCTTCCGCTCAGATTTCGAGATTTTTCTTCTGGGTAAAAAAATCTGTGGATGCGTTTTTCCTTCCCCAGCTTTTTTATAACTTTTACGGTAACCATATGGTAGGTATTCGTGTTAACCTGAGATTTCAGATATAAATTGTTTGTGAAGGAAAAAAAATCTATGCTGATGGAATTGATAATGAGCTGGAAAAATGGGACGTAGGTATTATTATAGTGACTTCCCAGCTTTACAAATAATTCTGTTACCTAAGTAAGTAGAGATTTACATATTATCATTCATATCTTATGGGCACACGGAGAGATACAAACAACAAAACTTTGGTTTTCTTCCTTTCAATTTCGACGAGTCAGTATAGTAGGACTTGGAAGAAGAATAGTGTTTTGGCACTGGATTACAATCTTGATTTAATATTCCCCTATGTTGAAATATTGGAGTCATGAAGGTGAAATTGTAACTGTCATGTGACGTCTGAATGACTTCCCGTTTCCGCCCGCTCATTCTGCATGAATAAAATTTGGTGCATCCGCAACAACAGCTTGAACAAATAAGAGGGCTGAAAAAAATCACGCGTTTACAATCCCACAAAAAAAAACTTTATGCACTGCTTTGTTCGCTGCATGGACAAAGTTGAGAGTCAAAGTTCCACATGTGTGACGTCGACACATTATGTACCTTACACAAATCCGTTCATCTCCTTGAAACAATTGTGCTGCTGGGTATTAAAATTCACTGACATGGTTTTCCAACTTGTGCTAAGCATCTTGCAAGTCAAAAAGAAGTAACTTAATTGTTCTTAATATTTACATACGTCAGTGTTTTGTAAGAATTTCAAACTCTGTGCTCATCACATTCTTTCTCCTTGATTGTCCATCCGTTGCTTTTTAAATTGGCACATCATAGAGCGCAAGTGCAGGCATACTTTGTGGAACGTGATGAGTGAGCTAAATATTCTTTAAAAGTGACAGTTATGAAATGCTGGGCTGCACTGCAGCGTAGTCGAACGAAGAAAAGGAATGAATTGTGATAACCGGAAATCTGCGTTCTCAGATTTAAAACATGTTATACATAATAATGATATTAGTCAGTTTAAAAACTAGGTTTTTTTTTCTCTCTTGTTTCACAGAGGAGAGAAACTTCTCAGCGGACTTCGAACATTATATTCTCCTGGGCAGATAATAATAACAAGCGAGGCAACGAGGCTCTCACACAACGAAACATGAGTGGCAAAAAGGCAACTTTTGCCTGAGCCTGTGTGAAAACTTGTATGAAAATTGTGCAGTGTGCAGTAATGGAACCATATCTCCGCCGAATCACCATCGCCAGGAAGGCATTATAGATCCTCATTCATGTGTGCATGCAACGCATACATTCATGGAAGCTTGATCTTGCTGGTTATTCGGGTTGTGCACTCTGCTACTCTTTTACTTCTACAATGAAATATTAATAATAATACGAATAATAAATAAGCATCATGCTTTCAGTACTGAAAACTAAGTAATGAATTGTATATTATGTGTGCATGTGTGAAATGTGAAACAAAAATAAAATTCAAAACCAGCAGCAGGAGCAGTAGCACTAGAATATATATTTCAATTTCCCGAATCCCGACTTCTCTCTCTCACCAAACACACACACATACAAACAACCATGTTGTGTAAAAAGCTCCATAAGAAAACAACAGAGCACATCCGCTCTCATTCCAATCACGACTCGTTTTAGCAGTCCACTCCATTGCCTCTCTCGCGCTCTTGATTAAGATGGTGGTGATGATAATGCAATCTGATGTATTATAACCGAGCCACGTTCATACATTTTGAAAATTCAACAAAAAAAATTATAAGTATATTATATTATGCTATATCCGAGTGGCTAGACTGCCACACCGACACTTTAACATTATCTATCCATAATTGCACCAGAGGTATAATAATACCTACTACACATGAGGAATTTTTTTCCTCAATTACTCCGCGATGAATTACATATTATTAAAGTTGCCTGCTAAAAAAATGGGAAAGAAATCATCTTACATTTTTAATGCGATTCTTGTTCTATTGTTAAGTAATAATAATGATAATATAACAGTGGCATATTATCATTAATGCATGAAAACTCAAATGTATTAAAAGCACAACAATTTTTTTACGAGCAGCACACAACAAGCTTACTCCCACAAATATGCATTCTTTCCACATAACATTCGTGTTTTTTACATTATCATTGTTTGTCTTCTTGTCACAAGTGAGATGCCGTGTTTTTTTTTTCTTCGTTATGCTTTGTTTCGCCGGAGTTAACCTGAATACCGCAGAAATAATAATTTGAGTGGAGTCCTAATGAGAAATCCGGAGACATTCGAAAAAGCAAAAGTACTTATGAAAGGCATAATTTTCATTGTTTCGTTGCTGTCTGCTCCTCGTTCCCGCTTGATTTTCGAGGGCTCTGTCGTGTTCCACCATTGTCACTTCCTTTCACACAGTCTGAAAGAAAATCATGGTTATGAGCCCCATACGTGTCATCCTCTTAACTTTCGCTTGCAGGCAGGCAGGACCTTCATAATCCTCTTACATGAAACATTCATTTTCTGTTTCTTGAGTCTTAAATGCTGGAGAAGGAGACTACCATTTTTTTCTTACAAAGAGGAAGTTTGCTTTCCGATTGAGCTCACAAACTTGTCATTATACTTTTTATTCATAATACAAGAGCTCGTTGCTCGGGCTGGACTTGTACTAAATTGGATTTGTGCCGCCTCTGAATAATATTTAGTATACATAAATAGAAGATGGCTGAACCATATATGCTTTCTAGAGTTGCAAAATGTGGAAGGCTCATGAAGATGTAATCATGAAAAAGTAGACGAAGTAAATGAAGATTCATGTCTGGTTTAATGAAGGACAATATTTTTTAGTAAGCGTTTAGCTTGCCTTTTTAATACATATTCCAAAATTTCAAAGAGGATCAAACTGCAAAAGAGTGACTACACATTGTCCATTCATATACGCAAGTAGTGATATGTAAAGGCTTCAGTCGTTCCAGCATTTCTTTTCACAACATTAATTTGAATTAGATTCTTCGATAGTCTCAGTCCTGACTGAGCAGTGCATGTCGCATTGCACAATTCGACATGGCGCGAAGGTAGACTAAAGAGTTACAATGTGAGTTTGTTTAAAAAAAAACTGGAATAAATTTAAAGTTTGTTTGATATATCCGGCTTGATTACCACACTTTTGTTGTTCGAAACAGCGAAAGTCAGAGAATGAACAGAATTTAGTAGTATAATTCCACGCGACTCTTTCATCCTCCATGATGTAATGAAACTACTAAATAAAATAAGTTATTTCATCTACACTCCGAGAAGAAACTGCAAATAACGTCATGCCAACTTTACCTTTGATTAGCAATAAAACTGGCCAAAAAATAGCATGGATTGTTGTTCAAACGCCTGGCAACAAATTTCACTTCATATTATTTTGCAATTGTAGGAAGATTTTTGTTTGAATGACGACAACGCTGACCGGGTCGAAGAGATTACAATGGAGTGTGCACACTACCATACCGCCATAATCTTCACTGGGCTTCAGGAGAGCTCCCAGAGTACAAAAAATTTCCCATGTAATCATAATAATAACGTGGAGAGCCGATTTCGAAAAAAAAATTGTAAGTAGATTTTACCGAACTGATACATATAATAAATACACTCTGTAAATTGAACATGGAGTTGGCAGAAGTGTACCAATATGTAGCATTCAACACAAAAATCTGAGAATTTCAAACTCAGGAAGGATGCTTCCTGCCGTCCTCATTGTAAATCAGAATTTTTTTCCAAACCCATTTCCGGTTAGGAGAGTACCATAATATAACATAATAACGTTATTTGAGAGCTTTGCTGCTCTCTCACTTGTCAGCTCGAGAGATACCCGAGCAGAGAGTGAGTGCGAGAAATTATTATCATCACCAGCATCACCAACACGAGTTTTCTGCTCCTGTTCCCTTGTACCCAATATAATACCATGTTGTCTGCACATTCAAAATCCTGCAACGCAACGCTATTTTACAGAAAAATCACATTTTGGCATACACTCTTCTAATAGCAGCGTTTTTCAAACCACGTAGCCATCATCATCATCATCATCGGGGAGCGATCACGGCCCATCCCCACTATTAAATCTCGTTTTTTCCATATACCCATTCATCGCGAGTGTTCCATTCGGAATTTATACGGATTTTTTTTTTAAAAAAAGGAAAGGCTTGCATTTGGATTTTTTTAGCTGAATGAGGAGTTGTGCATAGGTTAAATAATCTAGCATTGCGCATTGGGTAGTTTATCATAGCATTATTGTTTTTAGTATGTGTTCATAGTTTAATGGAATCAAGTTTTCCCGAGGCTTTACGCAGGAATGTTCACCACGGCAGAACTGACGAAGTTTTTGGTAGACTTTTCTACCCTGAAAGTAGAAGAGAACCTGATGCCAGAGTCTGCGCTGAATAGTAACGGAGGCACACGTTTTTCACGAAGGGAAAATGTCTTAAGTAGGATTTTTATTAGAGGTTCGCTAGTTAGCGTATTGATACGTATATAAATATTATGCGACTGCTACACAAGCTTAATTTGTGTCCTCGTGTGCATTTAAGAGTGGAATCGTTGTCTGTCGATCATCCATCCTCTTGTTTTTCCTCATCTTATGCTGTGAAAAGATGGGTATAATACGGTCTTCTAAAAACTTGTATTTTTTAAGCTCAGCCTCTCGAGTGAAGCCACTCGAGCCTGCGTCTGTGTGCCTCTCCGGTTCGCTCGCTTTCCTCTGGTCTTGTACGTTACGCACCATGCAGGTTCTTCAGAGCAACATGATATTTTGAATGAATGAAGCTCTGATTGTGTGTGTGAGAGAGTTGTAGTTGCGGTGGTGGTAGGGGTTACTACAGATTACAGGCTACTGAGGCTACAGGATGAGCGGTCGACGGTGATGATGATGATGAGACTAGTGCCAAGCAACCCAACTGACAGCAAAACAGCAGCAGCATCTGCTCAACAGCGCTTCAGTCTCGTATGCTGCCAGGATTTTCATAATATTGAACTTGTTTTCGAGATATATGAATGAATGGGAGTGAGGAGAACATGTACTTGTGTGAACGAGTTAGCGAAACGAAGCAGTTTTTTTTTAAAAGTATCCTGCCAGTGCGGACTAAACAGTGGATTAAACAACAATTTTTACCTTCAGTTCAATGGTTCGTTGGCTGAGTTTCGTAAACCTTTTTGCTTCGAAATTAAATGAGAAGATGGGTCCGGCACTTTTCAATGTGCATATTATGATTTTCTAGCAAAGTACCATGATGATGCTTTTTCTTGTTGAAATCTGCCTCTTTCTAGCCGACATCATTGCACTTTGAATGAGCTAAAAAAATCAACCAGGTTCAAAAGCGATTATTCTGAGGAAGCTATAATGGTGAAGCTTCACAGACCAAATTTCATTATGAACGGCTCAGTGGAGTAATTACGAGTTTTAATTATGGGACTCCAGAATCATTTTTTTTTGTTATAAAAACTGAAACACTCGAAAAAAATGTATTTAAAAAATCTAATATTCTAGTTATGTAAAAAGGTCCGTTCTGTAAGAAAGGAAATTAGTTGATATTTTATTGGTTAGCCAGTCTAATTAATATTTTATTGCGTATTTGTAACATCAAGATAATATACAATTTTTTAACAAAGTAGCTAGCAAGATCGGATAATGTATCTGGCATGTGTATCTGTCCATATTATGCGCATGTGAAAGTCTGCAAGGATCGAGGCTTTGGAATAGTTGGAAAGTAAAGCCTGTCCAACGTCTAAGTAGACTGTGTTTCATGGACGCCCAGAACGCCATACATGGGCGGGATAAAAAAAATTAGCTTCCCAGATTCGCCATGTTCCGCTCTATATGCACGTATTACCTTTTGAATTTAATTTAAAATTTTCAACCCGAGAACCGCATTTAAAAAAGTGTCAGGAAAAAGAGTAATTTCTCACTATGAAAATCCAACAAAATTTTCAAACTTTAAACCAGCTCAGCACTTTATGAAAGAGGGGAAGCCAGAAATCACCATATTTACTGTAATCTGTATGTTTGAAAGTACAGAATCCGCCTTCTACACAACAAACATAGGCTGTTATCCAAATTGTAGGAACCACAAATGAGCAGAACATAGTAAAAATGCTATGTAAAAACGCTCCATCCATATCGGTCCGCTTTGCAGCTAACAAGCGCAAGATCGCAAAGTCAATGTTACAGCATCTGAAAGCCAAGAAGCTGGGGATTCATATATGAGTCAGACGACCCGTATCAAAATACGTAAAAAATCAGGAAACTCATGCAAAAGCTGGATGCAGGAAAGTGTGCAATAAGTGCAAAAATTTGAATTTACGGAGAAAAAACAAAACCGTCCTAACAAGCCGCAGACAAGTGTATCGAGGCATTCTGGGCCCTACACGAAGCTGAATATGACAGGATAACAAATGCACCTACTTTCATCCAAGAATAC
>JAHZNF010002484.1:0-17276 GCA_027744215.1 Troglopedetes dispersus
ATTTTCCTACTTTGTTCGGTCCCGGAATGCCGAATTGGTTGGGCTGAGAACATGGTGTTCTGGTTGTATAATCTCTTCTTCCTCTTTCTCTTTTTTTTTAAAAAAAAGAGAGGACTTCTACTTACGACTTAACAAGCAGTGTACATAAAAAAGTAAACATGCATGAAAATGTTCATTTCTTGTTTGCCATCTCTCTAAGCAGCATTTTCCCGTGTACATTGTATGTACCTTGTTGTGTGCTTTCCTACTCAAGTTTGCTCTTCGCATTTTATATACGCAATCAAGCGTCATTTTTTGAATGCAAACTATTTACCAAAAAAACAAGCTTGCTTTTATTCTGCATGTCCGCTGTGTCGCTGTCCTGACTATATTTTTTTGAGACTCTCAAAGTGTCCCCGTTGAGCTCTCTGATTCAGCTCTCTCGGCAAGAACGATTGGAGCAACGTTACGTTATTATTATTACAATGTGAACGTCAAATGCCGTGGAAAAAAAAGGTGCACACATGCACACATAAATGGCCACGAGGAACCTACGTACAACTACTTAAGTATATTGCTTTATGTGAATCCATGTATAAAACATGAATTGCTCGTGTCGTGTTTGTTGTTCACGGGGAAAACAAGTACCTAAAAAAACTAGCAAACCAACAAAAAAAAATAACGGAGTTCCACGTACAAAATTTTTCCTTGCATAAAAGAAGTCATTTTTGGGTAGAGTAGACACGCTTGTTAGAGAGCACTACAACTACAGTGCGCAATGTCCTGTTCACAAAATGACAAGCTTTTGTGTCCTCTATGTGTACATTGCTAGCGAGTGTACCATGCTTTATCTGTATTTAACTCTGTTTTTTTATCTTGTTTCCGGTGAGCCTCTATTATTAGCCATTTCCGTTATGGGAAAAATATAAAAAATTGGATTGAGTATAAGTAAGACTCTCACCGTTGTGCTCAAACTCTTATTATGGAAGATTGTGGCTATAGAACTGTTATAAAACGGAGGAGGATGAAGTAAAATAGTAATATGTGTAAAAGTGTAGTAGGCGCTGGTCTTGTCAAAAAAATCCCTGATTTTCCACATTACCAGAAAAAAGGTGAGCACGCTCCTTTTCATCTTGAAATGAAAGCAAAAAAAGGGAGACAAAGGTATAAAAATAAAATAAACGTTGAGTGGAGCGGCAAAGGCAAGGAACGCACGCACCGGGTGGTTAATGTTTTTAAAAGGCTTTTTCTACCTTTCTTTTGCGCTTCAAGGATAATACGAGCACGAACAAGCCAGATACACATGGTTTTGTTCGGTTTCTCTAGCCTTAAAAGTACTTCCCGTTTATTGTGAACATTTTTTTTTGGTTCTAAAAATAATATGTACGGGAGAAATTTAGCCACTTAAAGATGTCGCAAGTTTATGTAGCAAAATGCAAGGATAGAATAAGACAGGAAAAAGTGAAACTTTTGTTTAAAGTCAGACGGGAGAAGAAACGTGAATGTGAAGCAGGAAAGCCGCTGCATCTATATTTTCCAAAAAACTGTTTTTTGTGATACACTCATAAATTCCTAGTGTACCGAGTGTGTTTGTTTGTATACAATGAATAAGGCCTTCATTTCTTTGTCTGGAACACACGGAGTCGCGTCGAGACAAAAAATATGTAACTGGTTTTGTACGCATCTTGGAGGAGCATCACTTTTATCCGAGACAGAAACCCTGAATAGGGTTTAAGTAAAAAGGAGAAAGTGAAAGGGAAAACATTTTTTCGGGTACCTGTACCGAGTGTGTTTGTTTGTATACAATGAATAAGGCCTTCATTTCTTTGTCTGGAACACACGGAGTCGCGTCGAGACAAAAAATATGTACTGGTTTTGTACGCATCATTCAGGAAAAAAATCTTTATTTTTTTTGCACAAGCACCTCTCGTTCTAATTTAAGCACGAGGAAAAAATAGTGCTTTTAAGCATAAAAAAGTATTTGGAAAGAAGTGCACCATATGTTAGATCAGGATGTGTACTTGAGGTTTTTTATGAGTGGATTTGTAAGATTTCAAAATTTTCTAATATGTTTCGGCGGAAGCTGAAATTTTACTTGTTTTAGGTTTCATCTAAGCTTCCTAAAAAATAAATTTTTTTAAACATTTTTTTTCTGAAAATTCGTAAATTACACTCATTCCACGTGAAACTTTTCTCCAAAGTGTGCGTTGTATGGTAAAGCTTTTAAAGCAAACATAATGCTACATTTTTGGCAGCGAAACATTTGAGAGCATTCCTTGTGTGATAACATTATTGTGCCAGCTGTCGGGAACGCAAGTGCTCCGTGTATTTATACCACCAAAAGGTTGGGTAGTAGTCCCAACAAGAAATATCTCACAAGAAATTCGGTGTTATCGCATCCAAGTCGTGACTTGAGGCTGAACGCGGGGAACGAATATGAATACAAATGCTGAGAGAAAGGAAAGGTGAGTTGTTAAGTAAAAGAACGATCCAGAAAAGATTTATTCCAGCGGACAAACTTCCTACCTGCTACATATAAAAATGGGATAAAAAATGGTGTTGCTCAAAAATCTGCTTTCTCCCGAAAAAAAGATAGTTACTGTAATATTCTTTATTCTTCAGGTTTGCGACCTTCACTTTCTGCATTTTATTCCTTCCGGTAAATACATTCTATTTCAGTACATCTTATCTATATTGTATTTTTGGTGCGATGAAACTGTGCGTATGAGTAATAATAAGAGAAACATGCATGCGTGACGGTAAAATTGGTGAAAGTAGCGTTTTTACGTACATATTTTGCGAGGAAGGGAAACCAAATCAGAATACGAGCTCGCTCAGCATGCAAAAATTATGGGAACTGAAGTAAAATGTGTTGCAGGCCTATTTTACTTTATTCCTTTTTTCTGATGCTATTACTACATCCCGTAAATTTTATAACACTGCTCCTTCCGTTCTTTATAACCACAGTTGAACATCTTGTCTGGGACTTGGGGAGTCGCACGGGCAGGTCTCTACATGCACATATATTTCTCAGGCTTAGTTTTAGGCATGTCGTTTTTTTTCTCTCTCGAGTGAAATGTTTTTTGTCGCTCTTGCTCACAAAAGTTCGTATTGCATCTGTGTAAAGGAAAATAGCATGATTTACATGATGATGCATAGTAGTAGTAGTATCTATGTTGTATCAACATGATATTACTTATATATCGCATTTACCTGCCCATTCATTTTTATATTATATTTCATGCTCGTACATTCAATCCCTTTTACATGGGTGATATTTGAAAGTAAGAGATTTACTTCCGCTCCTCGCACAGTTGTGTCTGATTTTCTTTTTATATTCTTCGTTTATGTCCTGTCGTAAATAAATATTTTATTGTGAGCGCACAAAACAATGTATAGGTAAATACTCAGGTAGCAAAACACATGCAAATTTACAATCTAGGAAGAAGAATACCTATATTGAAAATTTAATGGGCTGGCTACCAGAAGTTACAGGTACCAAGATAAGTGAGAAGCTTGAAGCGGTTCTTGCTCTGTCGCAGTGAACAATTTGAGCTGGGAGAATTAAAGAACAAAAAAAACGAGCTGCCTTTTACTGCAATACATTTCGAGAAGATAATTTTTAAATTTATACATCACATTGTTAAATACATTGCATATTTTTATAGTGCACGAAGATTTGACTTCATTGATAAAGCCTTCAGTTATTATTTAGTATTAATACCAAGCCAAATCTGNCCAAGCCAAATCTAGGCAATCAAAATATTTGCTTGAATCCTTTGATGAACAATTTGAGGAAAGGAATTCCCTCGTGCCCTGCCTCAAATCATTTCATTCATTGAGATATGCTCTGGCTGTTCCAGGAAGCGTCCCCTTGCATACTTGGGACATAGAAGATATAGCCTGAGATTCTGCTTAATGGGAACTTTTCGGAGACAAAAAAAACTGCGGTATGATGGCATATATTTATTAAACGAGCTTAAGATATATTTCAGCTCATCAAGAGTTTAAGAACAGGAAGAATATTATGAGAGACCCATTGCTGGTGAGATGAATGAATAAATGAGTGAGTTGAATATACAAGTAATGTGTATATATGCATGTATGTACTATATACTGGCTCATCGTCTCTAGTGTTCTCAAGTCTGTGTGAAGCTTTGCCTTTTTTTAACATTCTTTGCTATCGTAAACTTAATTCTTAGCCATTACTTTTACCAGATATTACCACACGTTCTTGCTACATCATTGCTCGCACAATGTTGTAAATGGGGAATGAAGGAAATCATAAAATTTTGCCTCATTTCACGACAGTTTTTATATCATCATCGTCATCATCATGAATATAAGAGCAAACCTGTTAAATATAGAGAACATGGCCTCCACTTATGTATTACTCAGATTATTAATATACATATTTAGCTGATTTTTAAAAGAAAACGAGTCTACAAAAAAGGTCTACATGGCTCAGTGAAGCGTGGCACAAGAACGTTGTTATAATCATCATCAGTTACATCCCCATTCTCGTTCATATTTTTTTTGCCGTGGAGCATGTATTAAAAAGAGGAAGTTGTGAGAATATAAATGAAACAGAATTGGTAGTGAGATGACTAGAAATTATTCAGCAAGTCTACGACTACTACTGGATTCACCACGACCAACATCACACAGTAGTCTATGCCAAAACCAAAGCACGCCATGTCTGCCACAATCATGCCTACGATAGTAGTTGACTGCCTCTTGTGAACTGAGGGAATTCCGGTCTTTTTTTATTTTCTCCCTTCTGTACCGCTCCATTTTTTACCGCTGACTTTTTTTTCAAGTATGAACGTTGTACAATTTTTTTTACAAAATCGGAATAAAAAAGATGGAATTTTTTACTCATTTATATTCGTGATGATATCTGAGGCTTTGTATATAGTACTGTGCTTGCTTGCTCTCTGCAAAATTTTGGTGATAGCGCTAAGTCCTCGTGAAAAAGTGGTGCACATAAAAATACATTTTTTTCTCTCTCGCTTATTCGTTCCAGATCATCATGCCATATCCCTTTTTTTCGTTCTGCCTTTTGCTTCCACAAAAATGTCAGCAACACTGTTGTGCTGCTGTTATGAGAGAGCATGAATTTCGCTTGACTTTCTTTCCAAATTGTGTGGCAAGCATTCCAATTAAGGGAGCACACAACAAGAGTGAGTCAAAACTCAAATCAGAATTTTAAAAAATTCTTTCTTCGTCACTTTTTTACAAGAACTACATAAAAAATGTACTAAAAACGAAAAATCTCTTTCTACTTCCTTGTTATCTTGTAGCCAACCAACATTATTATCATCATTCCTCGGCTCATCAGCAGTTTTGTACACCTCCATTGTGTCTATGTATTCAAACAAACCATAATTTTTTTGGGAGATCCTCTCAATTTTAATTTATGCATGAAAAAATCCCATCGAGATGCTCAGAGTGGGTATTTTTTGCCTCCAGCAAATTTTTGTACTCCGCACCTGACCCATTTCCAACGACTATGTTGGGAGTTGAGGTGAGGTGTGCTTGGTAATAATGATACGGGCTAGACATGAGAATACCTACCTACGTGTGTGTTTGGGTGAGTGAAGCCATGACGCTACCACTGTCAGTCATTGGATTTTATGTGTCATATAGGAGCCTAGGGAAATAGAGTGAATGCGTTGATGATGATAATCGTGGTGCTTTGGTGTGACTCGCTGGTATGCATGATGGTTTCTCTTTCCTCGTAAAGATGGTTTCTGCTTGTGTATTTACGTTGGCCTAGGTATCTTTTTTTTGGCTGGTTTTGTTGATGCTGATGCGGGGAAAATGGGAGTTCTTTCTCTGGAAAAGCGAGACATGCACAACTGCTGAACTATCGGAATTTGATGAGATGACGATGCTGGTTTCTGTGTGTGGTTTTCACTTTTTTTTTTGGTTCCTGTTCGTGCTTGCTCCAAGTTAAACTATGTTTTGTATTTGGTTTTTACACACAAGGTTGACGGTCTCGGTCTGGCGGTGGTGGTGATGTTGTTGATCAATGTAGGTATACAAATTGTGAACCATGTGGTCCGGAGTAATCTGAAAGTACGGAAAGCTGTTAGTTGTGGTGTGGTCTTCTATCTGAATTATAGGCGTTCTACAGAATAGGAAATTTATTTCTGACTCGGAAGAGCATTAGGTCATTTTTGTGATTGGATGAGCACCAATGAAGGAGGAAAATAGTTGTGACAAGTTGAATAAAATCAGAGGTTTTAAATTACGTGATACCTTTCGAATTCCGAGTGACGTGTGGGTGGTCTTGGTTTTTGGCTGTAATATCTGATCCTAAATTTGTTTGTAATTAAGTCTGAAGTCTGTGTGGATGCATGCACGTATTGCATATTTTGGCTGGTTTATAGGTTAAATTACGCTGCTGCCAGAAAATGAAAGATGTGCACTCCATAATTGAATTAGCGTGAATCTGAGCAGAAGGAACGCTTTTATGATATTTGCTACTCAAATAGTGGATGGCTACACGCAATTATGGAGCTGTCACATCTGCTCCCAATAAAAGTTAGCAATCTGCCTCTCGCGAGCGAGCGAGAAACGACAGGAAGAAAAGATGCATATCACTATTGCGCTCCAAATGACTCAGGCTACAGCAACAACAAGGAAGGAAGTGAAAGGAAATTCTTCCTTTGCACCACTTTCTTGTGCACGAATTTTCCGTCTATTGTCAAAGTGGCTTGTTTATTACATCAGCGGAGAAGAAAAAAAAGTTGATTGAAGACTCTCTCAAAAGATAGGCATCTATCACTCTTTCTCTCTGCTCGTATGTGTAACAAAGTAATAAAAGCGGAAGCCTGACAAGAGTGCCGTGTACTTTCCAGTTTCCTTCCTCTTACATAATCCGCAAGCATCAGCAGTACACACTATGTATGTATTTATGTATCTATATGCTCCACTCCGGCCACACAATGTGGTAAATCACGGAGGCGGGTTCTTAAATAAAAACTTGAGACGGGCTAACAATATATAGATATGGATACATGTGGATGTATTATTAAAGCATTAGATAAATGCGACATGACACGAGAGAACAATATTGCTCAGAGAATTGCCTTTCACCGAATGTCTTTCATCTTCATTCTTCAATTTCTTATTAAATTACTTCCGCGACATACCGCCAAGCCAGCTTTCTAATTTACCACAACTTGTGCTATGTGAGTAAAGTATAGTGTGGCAAAATTTAATGATCTTTTGAGATTGAACCTTTTCTAATCTCCTACATACTCGTACCTTCATACATGCAAATTAGCGGAAGAAAGAAAAAGAATAGAAAGTGAAGCTTTCACTGTCAAGTGTCCTTTTTTTTGTTGAGCGCATTACTTTACTCCATAAAAATATGTATCGTCTTTTAAAAGTGAAAACTCGCGGTCTTTTCAACAGGCTGATCGTTCATGCATAATGTACGTGCTGCTGGTTGACTGTTATGTTGTTAGAGTGACGAAAGGCTTAGTAAGAAATTTACATTTTTTTACGTCCTTCTGCGATAGGAACTTTATTGACGAATCCATGAAGAAGCATGAGTCAGTGGTGCTGCTGCAAACATGCAAATGTTTTTTTAAGATGACTATGATAATTTTTTGATAGACAAAACGCAGCAGCTCCTCTCACTCACTCACTCACTCTTCTCTCGGCTCAACGAGCTCTTCATAAAAAGACGGGCGATGAAATGGGAATAACTCTTTTGTAATCTTCACACATCCTGCTTTGCTGTTTGCTCTTTTGCTTCAACTGATCTGCACTTTTCGTCTCGAAAGAAAAGTGGAAGCAAGGATAAAAAGTGGATGGTTTAATATGGAGCAAAAAGAAAATTCTCTCCTTCACGCTTGTCACATTTTTAAGGGAGATAATATGTGTGTGGTTTTTATACTGTCACCTCCTTCAAAAATTTCTCCATAATAATCATCCTGTCCTCACTTGAAAGATGTTTGAGAAGAGGATAATGATGACGATGATGATGGCGGCGGCACTCTGCTGATTTACATTTGTACTAAGCGTCACATAAATAATATATTTTTCACCTCTTGACAACGAGTGTGTGAAGAAGAATTATGGAGGTATGTATACCACACGGAATATTATATATTTTGTGAGAATGTCGAAGATCAAAGCATGTAAGTTTCAAAGAAATAATAGCATTGAAGAAAAAAATGCCAAGGCTGGTGGTGCAGATGAGACGGAGGTAAAAAAAGAAGAAAAAATTTTTTTTGTTGATGTTTCCATATTCCTGCGTCTAGATACTTTCTCCATTTTTATACTTTTGGGTAGGTGCAACTTATACATTATTATTATTCTCATTCTCAGGAGGACTCTTAGGTGCGGTGTGTGAGCCAAAACCAGACAATTTTCCATCTCACATTTTATACACTTTTTTTACTTTCCTCTGATGGTAATGATGGTGGTGGTTCAGTGGTGGCGGCAAATTTTCTTGATTTAGTTTACTACAATGGTGAAAGCTGTTGGGCGGAGAAAGCTGAAGCTTCTTCTTCCTCACACAAAAAATGAGGAGAACCACCTTTAAAAAATGAAAAGGATGTGGGTTTTCTGGTTTCACAAGTATTAGGAGCAACTCAGGAGAGTTCCAACTTTACACTTAAATTATCACATGGTCTGAGAGGAGGATGATGTTTTTTATTCCGTTTTTTTGCTCCTTCTTCTTGGCTCAAGTGGAAATGGCACTTCTGCTGTATGAAAAAATATCCCCAGTGAGAAATATATGGTGTGTGTGATACCGCAAAAAAGATCATCATTTAAAAACGTGTGTGTTTGTGTGAGCATCGAGACATTCAAGATCGTAGATATCCTCCTCCTTCTTTTTTTCTTCGCTCTCTTACTTGTCGGCCCAACAAAAAAATCACAAACTTACAGTCACCCACTCAGGTTTGGAATTTTTTTTTTGGGAAGAGTCTCGAAGAAAAAATAAGACGCAAACGTAAGCAAGAAAAAAATGTTATAAAAGTTGACAACCTTTACACATACTCAAGTAAGCTGTATACTTGGATGCACTGTGTGGATATTTATTCAAGCACATTCGAGAAAAGATTATTCCATATTATTATTATGTTATCTTGGGGTTTTCGTTCGGAACAAAAAAAATAGCTCGCCCACCATCACGCAAAAAAAAACTTTTTTTTAACCTCAACAATCCTCTTCCTTTTATTCTTGGTTTTGCACACGTTCTGCTGAAAAGGGAAAGCTTATAAAAACCAGGCTAAGCACATGGATGGATGTATATTTTTATTCTTTTCCGGAGAAAATTTCCCAAACAAAATATTATCCTTTCACTTCACTCTCCAAGAGAAGGAAGTGGTGCATATACATGCTCACTTCGCTTTTTTGGTACATCCTCCACTCCAAAAAAAAACTCTGTCAACTTTTTCATCAAGTTGAAAGGATCCATGTTATTTTATTATTACCATGAATGAATGAATGAATTGAATAAAAAAAGATGAAAATCTCTCAACAAAGAAGTATACCCAAACAAAATATTATCCTTTCACTTCACTCTCCAAGAGAAGGAAGTGGTGCATATACATGCTCACTTCGTTTTTTTGGTACATCCTCCACTCTCTCCAAAAAAAACTCTGTCAACTTTTTCATCAAGTTGAAAGGATCCATGTTATTTTATTATTACCATGAATGAATGAATGAATGAATTGAATAAAAAAAGATGAAAATCTCTCAACAAAGAAGTATAAAAATATATACATATATTCCATTCAATCAAACATGAAACGCAGGGAAAAAAGGAAACGGAAAGAAAGCCACATTGAATTCCATTTTTTTTTGTTCGCCTTTTTTCCCGCTCTGATGATGCCTCGAATGATAATACTGATCTACTTTTGCACACACAATAACATAATGGATAAAAAAAAGTTGAGTCCGATTCTGTGGTTGACTCATGGAACGTATAAGTAGAAGGGAATAAAAAAAATGTGGAGACTATATTGCAATGTGCACTCAATGAACCAAAAATAGCTGATGTACATGTATGTCTTCTGGTTTATTTGTGGAGGCATTTGTTTATCATACATTTGGACAACCAGAGATTCTAACCAAGGTAGCCCACTAAACGTGACCAACTCCAATCATACTCTTCCCTATCTTTCTCCATATCTGAGATCGAGTTCAGAATATCTGTTAGACGAAATGAGGTTCTGTCCACCTTTTTACACACTTCCTTCAATTTTTTCGAGAATGACCTCACGACTTTGGCGGAGACCGTGATGTTCTTCTTGGGATAGAGAAAGTATCCATTTTCAACTACAAATTCGCCTCCTTCATTCGGAATTCCCTCCTCATCAATCTGCGGAGACACATAATCCAAAAGTTTCCTTCCCCACCACCTCTCATCTGGTTGAGCAGGTGCTTTATTCTCTTGATTATCATCAGAATCAGTTGTTTCTTTTTGAGTGGTGTGTACATCTGCTGGCGAGCTCCACTTCCACTGCCACCACCATGACCAAGCCTCACCAGCTTCTCCTTCTTCTTCATTTTCCTCCTTTGGCAATTGTTTGAGTGAGTCAGCAAGATTTTCAGAAGACGAGCTGCTCTGCCAAAAGATCCACCAGGATGGCGATGATGTGGTCTGGGTCTGCTTATCTTTTTTGATGGCTTCTACCATGTCCACAATAGAGTCGTCCAGTTGTGCCAGCTCCTCGTTACTGATGAACCTGATCGAGTCTGCGAGCTGGAAACACTCGACGGAAGGGTCATTCCTGTCGACCGGTTGAGGCTTTTCACTTTCACTTTTAATCTGACTCTTCCACAATTTCCACCAGCTTTGATCAGACGCTTCTGTTGGCAGCCGAATCTGCACTGGTGTTGGTACTTGCACCATCACCGGCACATGTTTAGGT
Organism: Troglopedetes dispersus; assembly: GCA_027744215.1. NCBI lineage: Eukaryota > Metazoa > Arthropoda > Collembola > Entomobryomorpha > Paronellidae > Troglopedetes > Troglopedetes dispersus. Next base: position 10,881 of record JAHZNF010002484.1, read on the forward strand.
TTTTCAGAGCTGAACCATTTCTTTAAGTATTGCCACCCAGAAAGTTGCGGTTGATTGCCGGTGTTGTCAGAGGTGGTGGTACAGGAGACATGACAGACATGGATTATTACAAAAATTAGTGGAGCGAGTAACGCAAGCGAGGAGAATGAGAAAAGTTTCATGACGGCTTTGCCACTTATCTGTCTGTTGTGAGAATTACAAAAATGTCAATTTATTTACAGCGAGTTGGATGTGTATTTTTAGTATCAAACTTGAGTTAAATTGACTTTTTTGAATTAGGAAACTGACAAAATTATTGACACATAATTTTGTCACATCAATGCTTATGAAAGAAAACGGGGGAAAATGTTGCCTTGAGTTCGAACTAATAAACCTTGTACGACCTGACTATTTGATCACTTATCACATGTCACGAATGTGTCTTCCCTATGAAATTTAATTTGATTTGTTGCTCCAGCTCATGTTTGACTCGGTGAACATCGGCCAGTTTGTCTCTTCCGTGATGGAAGGATGTCCGGAAGGATCGCTCCAGGTAGCCGAGATCAGTCGTCCTATAACCGGTGGTCAGTGGTGCGGTTCTGGAGCAGGATTCTCCGTTTACTTCAGTGAAATGAGCACAATCACCTTAACCCTTATCGTTGGAGGTCCTTCTCTTGCTCACTCCAGCGCCAAAGTGAGTTCCCAGAATGGCTCATTGTCTCACGTGTCTAGACCAATAGATGCCTTCCCAGGCTCTCCAAGAGGTGGTCCTATTATGCCTGGAGCTCAATCGCCACCCATAATGCCACCTTCGCCTCCGCCAGAATTTGATTTTAAAATGCGCTACAAATTCATTCCCCAATATTTGGCCGCCGTGAGGTACGGGGTTCTAGGAAGTCCGATTGAACGAGGCCAGCTGGAACCTGGCACGTACTGCAACCGAATCCTGGAACAGGTCAGTTACACAATATTATTCCAAAGATACAGCAAAAAAAACATTAATTCGGTTGCTTCAAACAAAATTAATATTCTGGAACAGTGTCATCGCCGCCGGTGCAAAATCCAGAGCCCAAATTACCCCGGACTATATCCCCGCAACGTGTCCTGCTTTTTTACGGTTCGCCAGAGGGACAAGCCCCAGTGCAAGCGTGTGCTTGTGCAAGTGTCTCAGAGCCGCTCTCACAAAGTACAACTGAGGAGCTTACTGCCCGGACCACAAATGTCACTCGCGTCGGGTTTCGTCATGTCTCCGGTGGCAGCTAACGACCCCACAGCGTCCATGGCCGTGGACACTTTTATGACTTGGGATGAATGCAATTGGACTCGGGACAGGATTGTAATTTACGATGGGAAAACGCCAGATGCTCCCGTGCTGCTCAGCATCTGTGGAGGGAGTCACATCCCTCCGGTTACCTCGTCTGGGCCAGAAATCCACATAGCCTTTTACTCCACTCCGTTTGGTAATCCTTTAGGACCAGTGCCTCCACCTCCTTTCCCTGCGCCTCTCAGAGGATTCGAGCTGGATGTGGATGTTGTGCTGGTAGATTCGGAGTCAGCGGATTACACAAATTCCCTTAATTGCTCCTTCTATGTAATGTCACTTTTTTAATCATAAATCACCTCCTTTATAATTGATGGCTAAATATTTATTGGTTTCTTGTTGTTTATGTTGTGCCCATTTGTTTTATTTTTTTTTACAGTTTGTCAGTTCTAAGGTGGGAGCGAAAGGACATCGAGAATTTAAGCTGCAGCAAGACGGAGGCAACTGGATAACTGGTGTGACTGGCTCCGTGTCCAGCCCGAGACACACCCTCCCTCCGAACACCACCTGTCGGTATGAGTTCAAAGGGATAGAGAATGAGGCTATTTGGATCTATTTACGTTTCGTACCGCAGAGATTCCGTTAAGGTACATACATGACCTACCTCTTAATGAATATTATTTTGTTTGTGATATTGATATTTCTTGGAATAAAATAAAATTAGGGTATACGTTTTCCTCAAATGCTGAAATTAAATGGACTTCATTTTTTACGGTATAATTTATGTGTGTGTACGAAGGACTCCAAGCGTCTCCCGGAAGGAAACTGCACCACACGACTGACAATCCGTGACGGGCTACTGGGTCATGGACAGCCGCGAGCTCTGCTTGGATCCTTTTGCGAGTCGGACCTCCCGAAATTGTGTGAGCACAAAGCACTCCAGAACGAGACAAGACTGGTGCGTGCTTGCACTGCTAATGAATCATACATTTCTGCGGGTGGCAGCCTTATCGTTGAGCAGCAGTTCTTGGAGGTAAGGAAACGCTCCATGGAGTAGTCATATGTATGGAAGCAAAAGAAGAAGAAAAAAAACTGCAGAATTTCGTACCACCTTTGTCCCCGGTGGTGTGCCTAATATTTACATGTCTGTATGTAGGCATCCTGTAAAATGGTCATGAAAATGAAAGTGAACGGAAAGTAGATCAGAATGTGTTCTTGCTACTTGTATGATGTTCCACATCTCAGGGGTTCCACAAACTAGTAAAAACCGAGGATGTTGTTGTTGTCAGCAGTTTTTTGACACAGACAATTTTAAAAAATGTTCGCTGATGATAAACACTTGTCCAAAAAAAATATTTTGCGACACATACGGAACATATTTTAAGCAGATTGCACTCGATATAATGTGACCCTGTTTTCTGAAGGATGTAAAAACCAGGAGGGAGTTAAGTTAATAAGCAGGAAATAAATAAGGTTAAATGAACGACAACATGTCAGCCCACAAATTTTCTTATGTTTCACTTTTCCGAGACTCACATTGTATGAGAGGAAAAGTTGGACGAGGAAGGAAGATAAATGGCGAAACGAGTTAGAGGTTAAAAAATATATATTCCCACTGCAAATTCCTGTCTCCAGCTCGGGCACAAAAGTTAAGACCAAGTCAATCCCAGCTAAAAATGGAGGCAAATGAAAACAAGGATATTTATATTAACTTTTATCCGAGTTACCACAGTATAAAAGTATGTCGTCCCGCCTGTCCCTCATCATCATTCTGCATAGGTATATTTAAGAGCATAACAAAGTACAATATATTTAAAAAGAAGACATACATATGAGCAGAGCAAATTTTGATGCATATGGAGGCAAATGCAGCAGCAGTGAAGACGAGGACATAAAAAACCAAGAAAGGGCAGAGGTTGGTCCTCATTTTGTGCATATTTTCCCTTTCTTCTTCATCATCATAGTCTTCATAAAATTTTCACAAGGAAGTAGCTCTTTCAAGATTCTTCCTTATACAATATACAAATTAGTTATGAATTTTTTTCAGTTTTTACGCCACCTTTCACTTTCAACCTTTTTTTGTGCCAGAGCCGCATCACATTTTCTCCGTCGTTCGAACAAGGTGGACAGGTTTTTTTGGCGGTTCAATGTATCCACACATCATATTAGAAGGAGAAGTGTTGAAGTGGCAGGTTTTCTTGGGATGATGAAGGAATAGCCAGAAAACATCTCAAAGAAAACTTTCAACCTTTTTTGTGCCAGAGCCGCACCACATTTTTCTCCGTCGTTCGAACAAGGTGGACAGGTTTTGGCGGTTCAATGTATCCACACATCATATTAGAGAGAGAAGTGTTGAAGTGGCAGGTTTTCTTGGGATGATGAAGGAATAGCCAGAAAACATCTCAAAGAAAATGTAGTCAGTCCCTCTCGCACTCTTTTTTTATTAGAAACAAAGTTCAGTATTTTTTGCGCAGTACTTTCACTCTATTTTTTTAAAAAGATACTTTCTCTCCTCCTTTATCTCATCTTTCACGGTTATAAATATATATATGCACACACATACACACATGTTCGGCTCTTCAAAATTCAAGACTCACATTTCTTCATTTAATATGCGTATGCACACTACCATGCACGAGTTCGAGAAAGGTCGCGGGAGACTGATAAAGTATGGCGGAGAAGTTGTGTGTCTGTGTGTGTATCTCTTCACCTTTTTTTGTTCGCTTCTTTTTTCTGGTGTGCTTTTTTGAGTGATGACAGGCTTAATACGAAAAGATAAATTGTCCTTTTCCCTCACCTCTCATTTCAAAAAAAAGGAATGGAAAGGAGCTACCTAAAAATTTTTTTTGGTTGTATTAACGACTGAGCAGAAATGTATGTTCATAATAGTGGTATGGACGCATAGGTTTTGGCACCGATTTTCAAGATACGTTATAAGAGAGAGTGAGAATGAGCCGGAAATGAAAATTTTTGTGTGAGGAAGCTCCTCGCCTCGAGAAAATGACTTCAAGTTGAAATCCCCCATTTTGAACCGTTAGCAACATACAATGAATATTATTATTATTACTACTATCCTTTATGTATGCCGACTCGGGGAAGAAAGTTGTACATGTTTGTACTACGGTGAAACATAAATCTTTTTTCATTCATTAGTAAAAACGATGTGGAGCAGACGGAGAAAAAAAACAAATTATTCTTTTTTAAAACGCCCGAAAGGAAAAAAAAAGATTTTTGTAGGGTTGGCATCCTTCTAAATAGACACTGCACTTTTAAGCCTTCCCATCCATTATGCACCGCTTTTGCCTGGGGAAAAAAGGAAGAAAAAAAATCTTTTCTCCTCCAAAAAAAGGAGAAAAGATCATGACATTTTTTTCTTTTGCTTTCATCTATTTGTATTTGCGTCTTCTGGTCTGGAAACGGGAGAGAGTCGGTATAAATAACTAATGAAAAATTAAGTTTGGACAGGAAGCAGAGAACTTCTCTGGCACAAAGTAGAAAGAAGCCAGAGGAGGAGACTCCCTATTTTGACAACGTCAACATTCAAATAAATTTGTGAAGATGGAATTTCCGAGGAAAAAAAAACTTTTATCCTCTATTTCCGAAATGAATGTTTTGAAAGTTGTGGTGCGGCTGCATATGTATATGCTACTTACGTATGTACACACTCTGCTGTGTGCATTTTCTCTTGTGGCCGGATTTTATGTTGTTGGATTGCACTCCTCTTCTCACAGAGAAATAATAATATTAAGTTAGATGTGCGAATGTATTATATATTACGTAGAAGAGAGATCATAATTCTAAATGAAATGAAAAAGCTGAGAAGAGAAAGAAGGTGAACCTTGATTTACTCTTTTTTGAGGGAGCAGCAGCAGCAAGCAAGCAAAAAGTCATATCACAAAGTTAAACTGAACCAACAAAGTTAGAGAATGAGCAGATGAAAGGAGAAATGAAGAAAGATTAGCTTTAAATATTTAACAAGTCTTGTCTCACAAAAGCGGACAGTCAGGACAGTGGAAACATCAATTTATTATTCATGATGGTAGAAGAGGAGAATCCAGGGTGGAATTTTAACTCGAGAAAATGGGCATATCGCAGACTCAGACGACCTGCTATGGCATACCTCTCATAACTAACGCACCAAAAAAAAGGAACTCGTGTCGGGCTGCTGGTGTATTTACGTGATCCTGTCATAAAGACATATAACATGTATAACTTCAAATGAAGAAATTTAAAAGATTGGGCACAAGAGAGAAAGTTTAGATGTGATTTTAACTGAATTTAGTTGGAAAGTCTTCTTTCCGACAACGTTCGTTGTATCTACATACATAAATATTACTTGGCTTCATACCTAAAAGAAATGAATTATCTGGAAACCACATAAAATGAATGAAATGGGTAATGCGCAATAAATAAGGTACGCTCGTACGCATAACTTGCGTGTGTGCTTGAATTAAAGTGAAAGTGAGCTCATGACTAATTTTACGAATTCTTTTGTTTGGGTAAAATTATAGGGCACAGCCCTTCGTCCTCTGCACTACAAATTCCACTACGAGTTTGTGAACCGCCACCCGCCAGGTAAGGGGAAACGATGACGCGTAGTATTACGCATAGTTATGATGTCCCGTCAGGAATAACTTTCGTCGCTTTAGACAACTTGTACTTGACTGTGTTGGCATTTCTTTTATTTATATTCTTTTGGTTCACCAAAAGTGTGTATGTTTTATATAGAACATTTTACAGACTTAGCTTTTTGTGTTTCCACAGGAACCGAAAGTGCCTGCAGTCGTCACTTTCACATGTCCAAGTTGAAGTCGAAGAAAGGGACGATTCGTACTTCCGATAATATTTTCGACTTTGGCCGAGGGGGGCGGCGTAACCTTACCTGCACATATACATTTAGCATGGGTGCTCATGATGGACTCAAGTTGAGCGTTTTGCGCTCGTCCTTTGGAGACAGGCCGTGTCGCACGCTTACTGATCTCGAGAGTGGCCGCTACACCTGTAACTACTTTATTCCATCAAAATCGTCGGGACGAGGTGGAGGTGGAGGCTCATCTGCTGGGCAGAATGAGACATTTGGTGCTCTGGGGAACTTGACGTATTCAACTCCCCATCCATTTTTCGCTGCGGACCACCCAAGTGGAAACTTTACCGGA
>JAHZNF010002485.1:0-13418 GCA_027744215.1 Troglopedetes dispersus
AGTTTCAGTTATGAATCTTTTGTTTGGGAATACAATTCCTTTTCTCAGGAAGTTTTCTGAGATTCAGTTACAATACCTATTCAAGTTCCCTCCCCGACTTTCTACTGCATTGGTCAGGAGGCCACGTGCCAATGTAAAAGTTTTAGTTCAGCTGGCAGATTGCCAAGAAAAATCCAAATAAGCAGTTACATAAAACTTGAAGCCATTAGCCACAAATCTATTTTTTCTCCGGACCCATTTATTCTAGTTATCAAGTCAGAAAAGGGAAAGTGAGGAATCCAGTTCATGTTCGGAACGTTGCAAGACCATCGTTATCCGAGGTGTTTTCCATTAGCACATGGCACGGATCTCCTCCTTTTCTTTATATTCTTGCTTGAGCTAATAGCTTTAGTACACCTTGGTAGAATCCAGACAAGATGTTTATGCTCAGTGGAAATAGGAAACCTTTATATTTTCGCAGTATAACAAGTAGCAGGCTACGGATAATCATCCTACATGCATCTTGCAAAAAGAAAAGGCTTGGTGCCCTGTGGGAAAATCGACATATGGGACAACGAAGAAATGGGAAAAATACATGCGACATTTGTGTTGATAACACGTTTTAGATCAACACCAAAGGCTACTACTCTCAATGACATTCGTGTTTCCCAAAGATACATATAAATTCCTACGTATCCGCTAGTTTCAATAGAAGAATCAACGTTTCTCGTGCGGAAGTAACAGAATGTCTCCACTAACTGAGTGGAAACATTACAACTAACGTAAAAATGATCAATATGTGGTACATTTGTTTGTGTTCCTGAATAAAAATAAATTCTGTGATGACAAAAAGGCTTATAGAGGATGAAATGATGGAAATGTGTGTACACATATTATAAGGATACAACGCATTGGGCGAGCGTGGTGACCAGTGATGAGCCAGACCATACAGTAACTAATGGCACAGAAAAGTGTACATTATTATGCCGTCTCGGAATGCTTAGGACTGTTTTCTGACTCATCAGATCCGGCCCCTGCACTGGATATGCTTTTTAAAAAATCAGTCTTGGAGAAAGGACCTTATTGCCACTGGAGCGTATTTCGGAGCGCATCTTGAGCAACCAGGCCATTCCAAATAAGGCCATTATTGTTTCGCAGCTCTGGGCTAGATCGAAACAAAGTCGAGGGTCTGTTGCTACTGTTGAATTCTCTTTCTGTCTCGCCTTCACTTTCCAATTTGGGAAAAGGAGGTGGTAAGATCTTGGATATGGTAATCGTTTCTTGATTATGCCAATCACGCTTCTTGTGATGATGGTGATAATGGTACCCGAGTTGCTGTAGTTTAGGAGGCTGAGAATGAGACACAGGTGTGAAGGAGGGAGTAACGTAACTCCTCCGACTGGGAATAAACTGAAGTGTACGGCGAGGCTGAAATCGACCTTCACGGTTATTGTCGCCACGAGCAGGTGATGACAGAAGTATACATTCAAAGCTGCCAATTTGTTTCTTATTATTGGCTGTGCAAGCGTCGTTGTTGGAGAGGCTGATGATGATGTGTCTACTCGTTCCTGTTGTGCTGGTGCCTGTGTTAAAGTGACTACTACTAAATCTACAACGGCTGCTCCGGGAAAGCCACGGGTGAAAGCAAGATTCCACAGCCACATGAAATACCCATTTCCGTAAGAAATCCGAGAAGCCCGCACGACCAACATATGGAAGGCCACCACCACCACCAAACTTTACAACCATTGCAAGCCGTGATGAAGTTGTGATGAGATCGCGCCAACTTATTTTCGCTTTTCACTCACACACTCCCGCTTTATTTTTTCGTAACAATGCATTCCCTTTATCATAATATCGTAAAAACAACGTGCACCTCTTGAAGCCCAATCTGAAAAGTACGCGCCTCACCAGCCCTCAACGTGGCTGGATGTCAAAATGCCCTTTTAGTCTCCCTTTTTTTGTTAGAAAGAAGGTAGTTAAAGTATCGATCAAATGGCCATTTCATCAGAAAGGAACACTTTGTACAATCATAAATGAATACATTTTCGGTTGCACACCCACAAAATGTAAGACGGAAAAGTAGCGTGAATTTTTTTGTGGATAATGGGATTCCAGTTGCTTGTTGATGACTATGTTCCTTCACTTCTATAACTCGTATGATTGGAAAACCGGGAATAATGCGTAAACATATATCGTTATATCTGAGTTAGGGGAAACTTCATGTTTCCGTTTATGCCACACTCACTCGTTTCGCTTTCGCTTCTTCTCCAGGATAGCGTGAGCAATCTGAAGGTACCACGCCGATTGCCATTTCACGAAAACGTTGCTCTTCTAACCAATTTTCAATTCACGTTTCCCTAAACTTGTTTCTCCCTTTCTCTCTCTCTCTCTCTCTCTTGCTTACAACAAAAGTAAACTCCGACGAAGAGTGTGAATCGTGTGCAGTCTGTTGTGTCGAGGGAAGATGAGGAGAAAAGTAATTTTCGCTTCAATTTATCTCTATTTATCCGATTCTAAACAAAAAATTCCCCAATTTAGTTCCATCTGTTTTGTTGTGTGTGGTTGAATTTATGTATAACTTAAGTAGACGTAGTTTGGGGTACCTTTTCCTGTACAGCATTTCAAATTATCGACAGATGTTCCTTTATTGGTACACAGCTCCATATATGGAGTACATAAATAAGCTCACTAAAATACACAATGGTTGCTTGTTATTTCAATGGGAGCAGGCTGCATTACCCACATCGTCAAAAAGTGGTAGTGTGTGGTCTACAAAAACACTTGGTAAACTCATTCACTTGCTCACAGAATCAGAGACCATGGATGGCGTGCTTCGGTTAGGGTAATGACACAAGGCAGGCAGACATTTTGTTATAACTTTCTTCTTATTATGCATGCGATTGTTTATGTAAGAGTCGTAACACTAGTTTATTCCATAATAAACTTGAATAGCATTAGTCGAGCCTCAAGCAACTTGAATATAAAACTACGCGTGATGGTAATACCACATCAGAATTTCCCCAATTCCCATTCGATTTGTAGTTCGGAGGAACACATTCAGCTTTCTGTCTCTTGTGCATACGTATCGTGTGTTATTATAAATGTCCCTGAAACGTACGTTTGTTTCGGAAAACTGGTGCAAAATCCTTTCACGCCACAGCAATTTTTTTCCTTTCCCCACTCACTTTTACTTTCACCAAACTACAACTTCTTGTGTATAAAAAGCACACACGAAAAGTTTCACACTTGTGCTACAGAATAGCTCCCGAAAACAGAAGCGGGAATATGTAAGCGCATTACACTATTATCTGACTTCTGTACTTACAAACGCTCCTCAATGACGGAAATAATAACCTACATGCTATGAAACACAAACTCAACGCACAGAAGTAGAATTGTTGATGTTATGCATTAAACCGAAAGTCAGTTTTTTCCTCGAGCATCACAACATCCACCCATCTCGTGTAACTTTGTCAGACAGAGGTTCACAGATTAAAACTCCGGCTTCGGCAATACTTAGAATTTCAACTATGCTCATAGAATGTAACGTGTAAAGTCACATTTTCTCCAGATTATGAGAAAATGAACCAATTGATGAGCCACAGTAAAAATCAGTGGCCTCATGCATGCATCATTTAATTTGGCGGGTGAAAGTGGCACTGCCCTTCCTACTGCTCTTACAAATCCTTGCTTCTGCTGATTTACATTTAAAATTAAAGTAATGATTGCGGATTAATTTAATTCGGCACCGAAAGGTTGTATCTTCAATCACCACTATAATTAGTTTAATTAGCTTTATAAGATTATTAATTTTGTTCACCAAAAAATTAAACAATTCTCTAAAAATCAGAGCAGCCTTTAACGTAATCATTTAACTAACATCACACATGGTTCTAATAACTTATTTAATTAAATTATTTGTTGTGAAGCAGCCACGTTATAGTAGCTGCATAAGTTCATGTGTTCTTTTCGATTCGTGTGGACAAAATCATAATTTTAATCTGATCGTGCCCAAATTCCATCAGGGTTCTAATGATCGACAAGCTCTGCCACACGCAGCTGTTCCTAAATACAGATATGTAGGTATATGCACCTCATAGTAAAAGTGTGTACGAAAATATGTATCCGGATGTACAAGACAATCAAGTGGGAAGCATTAAAAGGATAATGCATTATGAATCCACGTAGTAAGCTAGACTTGCCGGATAGTCGCAGTAACTGGCACCACCTGCCTGATTTCTTTTCAAATAAAAAAGAGAAAATAATTTTGTCGCCCCACACAATAAACGACCTCACGAAATTAGGAAAGAAATCTTGCATTTGCTAACTGAACTGAATAAATTCCTGGCTGAAAGATTTTATTAATGATTTTGATATGTACAGATTCAACTTCACAGAAGAATTTTCTCCGAGAACAAAAGGAACTAGATAAAAAGAAACTGAAATGGCAGGGTCATAGTCCTACCCAACTTCATTTGACAATGCACAATTCTTATCATCCAACGTTGAGGGCCAAGACAGCCGAGATCAACCAATCTCGGAATGAAAGTAGAAGACAGAGACTATCTAATAATAGTACGCCCAAATATATTGTAAGCATTATTTAGGCTCGTGTTTTGGGAAGCGGGCCATACATCCCACAGAACAAAAGTCTGTGCCACAGAATACTTAGACTAACACTACAAGAAACAAGACGAAAACGACACGCCGCAGTACTATTTTGCTGATTAAGCTTTCTCTTTTTTTGGCCAGTTCAACGCACTCACGAGTGTTCAAGGGTTTAGTTTTACTAGCAACTACAAAGGCAGAAGAGAAAGTAATTTAATTCACAAAAAAAATCACTAGCAGCACGTGATGTCGATACCACAAACGCACTGAATTCATATGTCGAGGGGGTGGTGGTGCAGCGACAGACTGGAAAAATAAACCTTCGAACGGGAAAAACAATGTCGTTTTGTACCACTTTACATTCTCGCCTTCACAATGTGTAATTAAGATCTTCTATGTATCATCTCATTAGTTAGATCCTAGACAAACATAGTAACGTAGCTTCTAATTATTTGACTTTTCTGTCGAGAACAACGCTGTGGTGGTAAACCAGTACCAACACATACTTCTCAATAAATTTACTTTCTCTGTTAGGATAAGTTTCTGCAACTGGCATATTCTTCTAGGATAAAAACAAACCATGTACTAAATTCCAATAAAAGTTATCGTTCATGACAGTTTGCAAAAATTGCCAGTGTGAAAATGTTCTACTCTGGTCTTCTAAGTAGACATTGAATATGCGCACAGGTAGGGGTGAATTGGCTGCTTGAGTTCGATGAAAAGTACATTTGCAGACAAAGCGTATGTCGTTGAGTAAGTGAAATTTGTAGAGAAGTAGTAAGTTTTGCGGAGAGTGGCTATTTCGACAACAAAACTCTCAATTTGAAGCTTAGAAACTGAACCAAGATCAAGCTCCATGAGTTTTCCATTTTCGAGAAAGGAACCATTCGACAAACTAAAAACATCACTCTGTGATTGAAGATTCCGTATCCGAGTCTTGAGACTTCCCAACAAAGCGTCAAATAAGTGTATGCTAGCTTTCACTTCCTCAAACCCTGCGGATATTAACACACGCAATTCTCTGGAACGAGGTCGTCAAGAAACTGACAATGTGTTGGGTTAATCAGCCACTGACAAACCAAAAGAAGACAGATTGGGTGGAAACTTTCTTAACAAATTAAAAACTGTTTCCGACTTTTAATGAATTTTAAAGCCTTCATGTATGCCAAAGGAAAATTATTCTGCCACTGCCAACGTCGGGAGAGATACACGTGCCCCATTTTGCCACAAATGTTATTGTTAAACTCAACTCTACTCCGTCTTCACTGCTTCGTAAAAGAGCATCTTAACAGCTATAAAGAAGTTATCTCTCTCCCAAGATGTTCGACCTGCGTGGCAACATTCTTTCCCATTCTCTTCCTGCACAATGGAAAGCCACCAGAAACTCATTTATTATTCCATTACCAATTAAATGAATGCTGGGGTGTGAAAGTGAAATGGAGGAAAATAAAGATATGATCAAGAATGACTTGTGTTCTGCGAACCGTGAAAACACTTCCCCATATCGCAAACTGGTATTGTTCCCTGGACGCTACTCTCCTCAGTCGTCAAACTTGAGAAGATCATGACTTTTCTGGAAAGACCGTATCTACTTCGCCCAGGCTTAGAAGTGTGCTGCAGGTTACGAAGGTTATGAAATAGGCAAGAGACCCATAGGTAATATATATAAATATATTCATGTATATGCCCTTTCAGTAGATGAAGTTTAGCACGTCCACATTACAAATAACAGGATAAGTATTGCTAAATATTTAGGTCCATCAAGAAGAGAAAGGTATTAACATTTCAATGATCTGTTTCATGTTACGTAATTTGTAAAAACATGTTTTACTATGTATGTAGTATCTTAAAGTTTCATGTCACTTTAATTCATTTACGCAAACAGTAGGACCGATTTTCCACATTGTCCGTTTCATCGATTATTACTAGAAAAACGATTCGTTTTAAGGGGTCGGAAAACTTGTTCCAATTTTTTAAACCCATCACTAACCCGTGATTCATTTAGCGAGAACACACTTTCAATAGTGTAGAAGAAGGGTCCGTGATGTCAATTCATTGTTGGATGAGGCTTTCCCCAAGTTTGGTCCTATCTCATGTATCTTTAAGACATCCTCATACCAGGTAGGAAATTTCTTGTAGTTATTTAGATGAGTTAACCGAGAGATAAAAGTTGCATATAAAAGACACAAGTTATCAGTTTGACCTACTTGTTCTTTGAAACCATAATCGTAAACATTCCTGTTCTCAATTCTTTCTCACCGCACCAGGAAGCACACGCAGAAAGATCGCAACTATAAATACTAAGGAATCGAAGAAACTCGACGGTTAATGATAAATATAGTTGTTGTACAAAAGAAACTCTTGGGTTGTCGACTTATGGTACACAGTTCCACAGAGCAGTTACAGTAAACTGGTGATATTTTTCCATTCATACTCAGGGCATATTATCAAAGGTATTTAAGAAAAACAAAAAAACGTGATAAAATATTTTCACACTCCCGATGCAATCAAAGTAAGATGCACAAGCAGGACAACCTGGCTCCAAGCATCACCAAAATACTAACTCAAGTCAAAAGAGAAATAGACTGGCTTACAAAACCAAACACATGTCTTGAAACAAAACGATCACTAAGAAGAGCAGTTATAGGGCTCTTATTATGCATTACTAAGTGGAGACAAGCTCTCTTCCTAAATAGTAGTGGTTTATTGTAGTCATTCACTTAATTTCATCAGCCTCCCTTCCAATTTTGTGTTGTCAAAAATAAAGTACAATACATCGCGTTAACTGTTTCAGAATGTGCCGTAGAGTGGAGATTAATACAAAGAAGAATAATGTTGATACTAAAAGTACATTCAATATTTTAGGCATATGCATATCATATAGGGATCTCGTCGTGTATGCCTTTGGTCTGTTGGATCAGGCTCACAGTTTGCTTAACTGCGCCTGGAGCCGTGGCAGTGAAATTAATATTCTTTCTAAGACCTCCTTGTCAGGCAAGAGACCTGGACATAAGCTCCTTCGCAATTGCTCTTCGGACGTTACCTTCGCCATGTTAAGTTTCCATAAAATTACTGGAACACAAATGTTCATGCGGAGGACAAAAAGCCTTGCGTCTCGAGCGCAGTGGATGATTCCTGAGAAGTTACGTGTATAATGGGGTTTTAAGCTTTAAAATGATTGATTCATTACTCTACCAGGCATCCTTAATGCATGCAGATGGGGAAAGCAAGGCTTCCTCATCTTTCCCAGGAACCCGATTCTATGCTATACCTTATAAAATACCCGCCCTTTCTTAAATCATCAAGTCTTCTGCTATTCAAGCTCAACACAAAGATAATTTCAGAGCTATAATTTTTACAGCCTGAAAGCCTCTCTCATATCGCTATCAACAGCATTACTAGGAAGCACATAACGATTCGATGCATGTCTTTAGGAAGCACTCGAAGTATGCAAAGAAGAATTTAGGTTTCCTTCCAGTAAATGTCTTATGTTGCTGTATTTTCTGTTGTGTTCTTTATTTTTTCCCCTGCTGAATGTAGAAGAGCAGGCTAACGATGCTTATGTTTCCCAAATTACATTCACCATAAAATAGATATATCGGCGGCCCTTTAAAAAAAACCTCCGCAACACGTAGCGTTCCCATAAAAGAATAACTAAATAATACTTTCAAAACCATCGTAAACAATATATACCTCAAAGCCTCAGTCGACAATATTTTTCTACTGTAAAAAAGTGTTTGCAGAAGTGGTGTGTCAGAAATGCGATTCTTGTATTCCATTCTTTTCAAAACAGCTTGAGTGGGAAACGATTCGAAATAACACTAGAGCCAAAAGGTTCCTTTTAACTGAACCATGAGGCAGGAAAACTTCAACACTTCATCACACTTTCCACGGACTTCACTGGACATGGCACAAGAAACCATATTACAGTCTGTCTACCACTACTAGCTTGACAGAACTAAAAAAGCATACCACACTGAGTTCTGTTTTTCCATGAAAAAGTCCAAAACAGGAAAAACGAGAAAGTGGAAAATCTAGTGGACTCCAGTGGCGGAAGTAGGAAAAGTCTTGTTCATCTAATGTGGCTACGATCCACCAAACGAAATCACATTTTTTCACCGTATTTTCGGCTTCTGTTTGGAACCACATTGCTCCGTATATGTATATACTCGATAAAGTGTAAATGAAATAATGTTAGCTTTCACACTCTCCAACTCATGCTGTAAAGTACAGACATGTGAATATGTGCATCCAACAGGATCAGCAAACCTCATATTGTAGCCAGTTTGTATTTAGGCAACAACCCCTAGCCAAAACGTATCTTGTATCTTCCACACGCAATGCTACATGAACTAAAAATGCATTATGATACAAAGTAACGTGTAGACCACAACCATACAAAACTCATTTTCACGACCTGCACTCCCAGTCAGGAGTAAAATATGTGGAAGCAAATGCCCGAAAGACATTATTTCATCGTAGAATGTATAGTTACCTCCACGCAAAACTTTTCTTTTGTTCACTTGATTCGTCCCTGCTTTCTCTCTGGTCCAGATGCAATACACTATCGTACGACATAACGGAAAGTTTTTCCTAAACACCACCAGCAACGAATTTTTACATTTTTCGGTAGTTAGCTATTGTCAGTTCGTATAGCAATGTGCATACTCCACTGCTAATACATATTACACAATATATGTTTCACAAATAAATATCTCAAGCTTAGACGATCAGACTCCCTCGGATGTGTGGAGTGTTCGTTGTGCAGCGATAATGTGTTTTCCATATACACAAATATACTGACTTTCTTTACACAGTCACCAATGCCTGGTGACGCCACAGAGAGAAAGTGTTCACAGAAAACTGCTCGTAATATAAAATGTAGCATGAAGTCTCAGGTGCACACTTCTACTTATTAATTAACCAGGGTTGACCTTGCCATTAACTTCACCAATACGTCTCCTTTCACTAAATTGAAATTAGTAATACGCTAATAATGCACATTCCTAATCATTTTCGGCACTTTATGCTAAAGTAATAATAAAAACATAAAAAAGATAATGTTCCCATTCAAATTAAAGACTATTCTTCTCGGAATTCACCTTTCCATTATTACAACTAAGACGACAAACGAATATGGCGATTGTAGGAGAGTAGGAGTACATTGCAAAGTACAATAATAACTTATAATGCAGATGTTATCCAAATTCAATTAGCGCCAGCAGCTAGACAATTACCTCAGACCAAGAATGAAACGACGTGCAAGGTCGCAAAGTTGCCGTTTCTTTCTTCTGTTTCCTTTCAAATTCACTCTTCTTTCACTTGCTTCCTCTATTGTTTCCTATACAAATGAAACTCATATCAGAGAGGAGTGATGCCCCAGATACAAAAGCTTACATTAACTTAATGCACGTTCAAAAACTTCCAAAGAGAACAACATAAGGCACGAACGAACAAACTTCATTTAGAATTCAGACCAACCAACTCTTTAAAAGGAAAAATAACAGCCCGTACTGAAAACGTTGAAGAAACTTCATTTGCGAGAGATGCCTTAGCTTATACATATGTACATTACCGTGCACGCGTTTCCACAGCCGCTGTTGGAAGTCAGATATAGGTATTACATAAGTAATAATAAAGGTTACTCGTGCTCTTGCGCCAAAAACAGAGAAACCAGTAAGATCAACCAGATCAACAATACTTAATGAGAATCATATATAGGTATAAAGTGGCACGGCCAACCCAGACTTACTAAATAATAGCAAATGATAAATGTACGGGACAGACTCGATGTTTTCCCTTCCACTCCCATTTATTGCCTTTTAACTTTGCTTCAGTGGAAAAGTATAACTTCGGGAGTACGTGGGCGTATCTTAACAACTGCCTTTACTACCAGGAAAATAAGAAGAAACTAATAAGAAACAAATATCTCGAAGGCCTGGACCACTTGATTTGTCCATCAGGAAAGACCTCCACACAAAAAAGGATCTGGTGGCCGGAAAGTCAATGCCTTCCAAAGAATACGAGAATATAAACACTCTCATGCATTAGTTTCCGGATTCGCGTAATTTTAAACGGTAACGTGTGCTGCCCAAACATTCCAAACTGTTTGTTTACTTGAAAAGTCTGAAAACCAATTTAATTACTGGCATGCTTCTCTGCGTGTATATACTCACAACAGGTAATTCGATTAAAATTTACTGTATTTGTTACATCTAATGGACACCAAGTGAGCGATGGTTGAATCTATATTACAGCCGAGGTCGCACCCAGCCATATTTAATAAATAAGGTGCTGTATGCAAAGCATACATATAGTAATGGGTTGTTTGTGCGAAAATTTGTTCACCTGCTGATTATAAGTACATACTAAATGTGATAAGTAAGACGTAACTATCCGGACAATGGAAAAATTTCGATAATCTCAATTTACAAATTCAATTACCTTTTGCCACTGGTATATTTTGATACTGTAATGTAATACTCTGTAACAGGTATATCGATGTTCAAATGAAGCAACTCCTAAAATAACATGAAAATGTCCGCAATATTTAGAATTCAGAGAATATTCCCAAATATTCGCAATACATGAGAATAAATTCTATTTCAATCTTATGTGTAGGCATGTAATTTTGGGTAGGGTGATCATAATGAGTGATGTTAGAGCAAATTCAAATTCCAACATGAAATATCTCAGCAACAAATATCATCCCAAAATTTGGTTAATTTTTATAATGCTTCTTCATTTGATAAATCCCGGACCTTCAAATACGGAATTTTAATAGATCCATCCCTGACTGCTAAATCAGGTGTAGTATTACACATCAAAGTACCCATATTAATGGTTCCATAAATGACTCACGGACCTAACAAATGGAACCATTTAGATCAGCATGAAGTCGTCAGACAACCAGCCAAAATCTCCTGCCAGCATGAAACAGAAACTTGACTGTTTCTACTTCCTCCCAAAGATGAAAAAGAGGAGGGTTCATAAAATATATTGTGCTTTTTTCAGCCTGTCTGCATTTCCTTACCTTTTCAGCATTATGATACGTTTGTTCACGGCAGAAAGCTTAATTTTCCCCTATAAAATCTATTCATATAAAGTGCATTTGAAATAATACTAAGAAAGCACCCACAAATCACTTTCTCCTTTTCCAAATGTCATCACGAGGTTCTCAAAAATACCTCCCTACTGAACGTAAATTACGGCTCCCTTAAAGTACTGGTGGTCGACTAAAATAACTAACCGGTTTAGAAAAATGCAGAGGGCATGAGCACTTCTGCGCATGAAATCTAGTGAATGAACCTTACTCCGCATGAAATCTAGTGAATGACCATTACTACACATGAAATCTAGTAAATGACCATTACTGCGCATGAAATCTAGAAAATACCGTTGTAGCGGCCTAACCGCGCGACTAATTTTCTCGGAAAGGTCATTTAAAACATTCTTATGGCATATACCTAAGTCATATACAGCGTGATCGTTAAGTTTATCACCGTCTTTAAAAGATTGGCGCTGAACATTTATATTTACTTTTTATTAATGTTTGGTTGGAAACAATGACAAACTTAAAAATCACGCTGTATAANCTCGGAAAGGTCATTTAAAACATTCTTATGGCATATACCTAAGTCATATACAGCGTGATCGTTAAGTTTATCACCGTCTTTAAAAGATTGGCGCTGAACATTTATATTTACTTTTTATTAATGTTTGGTTGGAAACAATGACAAACTTAAAAATCACGCTGTATAAACTTTCAAAGCATTTTGACATCATCGCAACTTTGGCATAATACATATTCGCATAATGGCCAAACCGTTAAGCGTATTTCCTCCAAAAACAATAGGGAGTGTCGTTGGTGCATATGGAAACTGACATATCAATGCGTTAGCGCGTTTGGCAGTTAGAGTGCACCTGGTGGCCAGCCGGCCGGAGCAACGACTCCCCGGCAGAAAACATAAGGCCTACTGATTGTAGCCCTAGTAAGTACTACGTATTGCGTGAAAGTGAACAACATGAATTCAAACTGCGTGAAATAAATCTGAATAATATTCTTTCCTTTTCCATTTTCATCTCAGATATTTCGGCATTAAAAGAACCTCCGCACACTAAATAATGCTCTTGCCCAAATAAATTAAGTTTTCAGAGTAAACGTACGTATTGCCTATTATATTAAGCACATGGTTCAAAGAGATACTCTTACGTACATAAGTGCATAATCTTGCATGGACTATTTACCGTTTACACTAAACAGTTTTGAAAGAAGGCATCCACGACCGTCGCCGTATTCGTCGACCAAGATTGTGCATTAAGTTTTACATAGAAGGAAAAACTCATAAAAATATGTAAACGGTGAAAGCTAAAATCTACTTTCACTTGACCAAACCAATGCCGCCTGACGTATATTAGCAGCGAATATAAGGTCAGTTTTGCATTAAAGCACGTGTGCCAATATAGACTATTTCATTTTCATATTTTTACGCAACACTTAAAATGTTTAAGTGCAAACAATTTCCTGGTGGATCTATTAAAGTACATCCCGAAAATATCATCTATCTACTCATATTACATAATATGATCTTTCAGGGCAAAGATTTCTTCCTCTTGCTTACATTCTATCAAATTTCGTGTAATGCGTTTCCCATCCAATAAATTGGAAAACATACGGACTAACCACACGAATAAGCAGAAAAGCTCAATTTACTTTGCTCACTCTGTAAAAACATTCTACCCCACACAACGGTTCTCATAAAACAAATCTGAACGGCTATAACTTTCCCTTAATACGCTTCCTACCTCTACAAACACATTTAGAAATA
>JAHZNF010002486.1:0-11575 GCA_027744215.1 Troglopedetes dispersus
CTTATTAGAGGAATAAAAATATCCAGTGCAGAAAATGCAAAAAATATTGGCTACGCACTTAATGTGCACATTCGAGAAATTTAAGTAAGATTTGAAGTTGATTTTTTTTGGAAAGGATGACAAAACCTGACAAGAGCCACTCCACTTTCGTCATTGAAGAATTTTCGAAAAGAGAAGGTTGTGTTTCTCTTCTTTCTTAATAAATAGCCATAATAATAAAATGTCGACTAAGCTGGTACGCGCAGCAGGAGAGTGGATTATATGATGCATATGTGTTGCCATTTGTTCAATTATTATTACACTTCACTCATCAAAATACAATTCATAAAAGATGCATTGCATTTCACATTCTTCCTTCGGGACAGTATCTTTTGTACGAAACAGACATTTGTACTTGCTTTTTAAAAAATGTTGACGTGATCCCGTGGTTCATCTTTATTATCAAATGTATGTGTGCACATACATTCTTTTTACTTTCTTAGGATTTAAAATACAAGATTATAGCTTTTTGTGCAGAAAATAAAAAAAAATTAGCGTGCTTACTTTTATCGTCAGTCAGGTTGCAAAGGTACAACTTATTTTTCACCTGTCATGTCATCCCCTTCCTTAATCAACATCGTCATATGAGATCTTTTAATTTTTTAAAGCCTTTTTTCACTGAAACCAGACGATAATTTTATTAAAAAGTGCATAATTTTTATATTATGTATTTTACTGGTAGTTTTCCACTATACATTGTTTCAGTTTTTATTCTCGTGAGCATTTTTATAGAAGAACCAGACGTTACCAGACGTCAGAATTTTTATTCTTGTCTCGCTCTTTTGATTTTTCACTTGATTGTTTTGTGATGAAGTTGCATGCAGTTTGCACTGTGTTCATAATTCGTGTTGTATCATTCGTTTTTTTTTCTTTCTTGGTAAAGTTCTTTTGAACTTTTATTTCATGTCGAGCAGCATGGATTTGAGGGAGAAAGAAAAAAAAGGTTTGATGAAAAGCCTTTTTATGTGGTACAACAATTTTTGTCTGAAGAATCCATCGTCCTTGGCTGCTTATTTAATGCCAGACTTATCATTACCACTTTTAGATCATCATGAACCAAGATCATGCAATAATACAATGACTGACTGCTATATTGCATGCTGCAAAGTGGTTGGGAAATCTGCCAGTCATTCGTGTGCATTATCATTGCAGCTCAACAATGCTGCTGAAAAGGAAGAAAAAGAAAACCAGATTTCAAATGCATCCAACCCGAGCCAACAATAATTTATGCATATTCTCTTTTGATAAATGGTCGTAATAAATATGCTAGATAAACTAGATACCATAAAGCCTCTGGATAATTACATGGTTGTCTACTCTCAATCATTTGGCATAAGGTTCATCAACTTCTTCATCCAATTTATCATCAGAGAGTCTATTCAAACACAGGAGTTTTCCTACTTCTTTTGATAATCTACAATGATGACCATCCGACGGAAGATTTAGTCAAGTAATAAAAAAAATATTTCCATATGAGCCGCCAGGATATTTTTTTAGATGCCTTATTGGCATCACTGTCTAGTCGTTTGAAGAAACGTATTGTTGTATTGTTATGCAATAAATAATTTTTTGGCCTGTCTTATATACGAAAAAAATTATCTTTTCCAATTATCATGCTCCCCTTGTTTGAGGTGACTGAAGATAGAAATCTTCTGAGCACCAATAAATTTTGTCCAATTTTCAAATACTCGCCGAGAACATTGGAACACTGAATGTCTGAATTTTTATTGGGTGGCGCGAACAAAAAGGAAGACTTGCAAATTTATTTCAGTTCTTAAATCAAGGAGTGTTCCAATAATGCTCCTCTCTGCAGTTTTTTTATTACCATAATCAATACCTTAATTGAGTGGAAGAGTATATAGTAGCCGAAAAGTTTTTAAAAAATAATGACCACCAAGACGTATTTACATCACAAAAATACATAGCCAGACTACAATCGATGTGTCTCTCAAATAGTCCTCCAGAATATGTAAATTGTTTTATCCTCATCATCCCATCAGTCTCTCTTTTTTTGGCTACTGCAAAAACTTTTTATAAGTATGCTTCTGCGATGATGGTAATTGGTGATTATCGTCATTCACATCGGTCACCTCGGTTTTACTGCCGCCGCGGTCTACTCAGTCACTGTCTGGCTTACATTTTTAATAGTTTTCAACTACGTTTTTAACTACACAACTTGCATTTGTGTAAGTATTTTGTAGACAGACTGAAATATAATTATTTATATGTATGTATTCATTTCACAAGATGCACTTACCACGAAGGGAAATCAGTAGCGGACGATTATCGTCACAATGTATATATAGCCTCAAGGGTAAACAATCTAATATAATTTTTTTTGTAGCTGTCCCGACTATAAAAAACTACCTTCGTTTTTTCGTTCACTTCTTCAACTGTGTGGTCCATCCTATCATGTTTCTCCCTGCTGTGTCCACTAGAAAAGTGCAAGTTGCAAGGCTGCCGCTGCGATCAGCTTACTCAAAAGGAACAATATTTCAAAACTATTATTTGTCACTTCATTATGGAGAAAATATATAATATGGAACAGTATTCATTAATGGACATAGAGAGGAAAAAAGTATACAGTTTCTTATTCCACTCAGCTTTTTTTCTGTATTCATCATTTATTTTTCTGTGGCTGACAGCAGTGCACCAGTGATAATGGGTTGAAGTTAGGTAGGCCGGTTTTTTTTAAATTGCACATTTATATGTATTTTTTGGCTCATTTGAATTTACCATTAAGCTTTTATTTTCTGCTTTCTTATCTGGGAGGTTCTTTTTATGGTTTTAATTTAATCAGATCATGCCTTACGATGATTGCCGACGTGCTTGCAGAAAAAAATGTAAAATTAAGGGAAAAGACGATGATGATGTTAATAAAGATACGTGTAGTGTTTTCACGAGGATGGTCTAAAATGCAGAGTGCATAAATCATCCATAAAAAGCTTTCTTATCTGGGAGGTTCTTTTTATGGTTTTAATTTAATCAGATCATGCCTTACGATGATTGCCGACGTGCTTGCAGAAAAAAAATGTAAAATTAAGGG
This sequence comes from Troglopedetes dispersus, assembly GCA_027744215.1. Taxonomy (NCBI): domain Eukaryota; kingdom Metazoa; phylum Arthropoda; class Collembola; order Entomobryomorpha; family Paronellidae; genus Troglopedetes; species Troglopedetes dispersus. The sequence continues at coordinate 3,086 of JAHZNF010002486.1, forward strand.
AAAAGACGATGATGATGTTAAGATACGTGTAGTGTTTTCACGAGGATGGTCTAAAATGCAGAGTGCATAAATCATCCATAAAAAAGAATCAAAAGCGTATCACACAGCAAGCAAACAGCCAAACACTGTGTGCACCATGATCTAATCAAGAAAAAAGTTTTCAGGACTTGTCTGCCTGTCTGACAATCATCCGGTGGTTGTGGTAATGTTGGTCATGTTTTTGGGACTTTGCAACTCTAAAAAAATATCTGTGATTGGTTTAAGTAAAAATACAACCTGCACACAATGCTTATATGGGTATATGATTACCACGTATTCTGAAGTAAAGTAGACATGGATAGTTTTAATAAAGCATTAAAAATTATGTACCACTTACCTTGATGCACTACTATACAGAGAAATATTATGAATTGATGCGGTCGGTCAACGGTCGCGGGAAGCATGATTCCTATCGGTGTGTTCAATGCACTCTTAAATATTTTAAAAAAAACTATTCCATTACATCATAGTATATAGTATGGAATACGACAGGATTAAAGTGATTGTGATTGTGACGGTCATGTCATGACTTTTGTTGTGCCACACCATATCATGCATTTGGCTAAAAACAAAAAAATATTTTTTTATTGTCGTGACTTACATAATATTTCTTTCTCGCGCAGACGTATAAAAACAATCCATCATCATCATCATCACATCAGCACACTTGAACCAAAAAATAGCAATAAGTTACCTGTCAGAAACGTTTCTCTGGTTGTAATTGTGTCTCACCAGCAAATTCTCTCCGCTTCCATAATAGTTCTATTAAAAACCCTTTTGGTGCATGCATCATGCTATCAGCAATTGAAAAAAAGATAGGTACATAGTATGAAGTGACCAATGATGTATGAATGGAAAGTTCGAGTTGTGGTCACTTGACCGTCTGTCTAGCGATAAGCATTTTTTTATTCTCGTGAAGTGGTGATGGACAGTTGAAAAAAATGAAGATAAAATGGAAAAGAATATGCTTTTTATGGCTCACTCAACTTCATTTTAAAATTAGGTGGGGAACTGCAGAGTTGGGGAGAGAGAAAAAAAGAAATACATGACCGACCAAAAAAATTATAGAGTTCAGTGCATAATGAGCTATATGCAACGAAAAGTTGTTAAGATAACAGGATATGATAAAAAATACTTTTTGGATTGAAGTTGTAAAAAAACGAATTACACGGATATTTAGGTAATTTATATTAATATACACAGAGTTTTTCATCGCTGGTTTCATCTACAGAAAGTGGCTTGACATGACCGGCAGACAAGTCTGTGATTGACATCACCACACAACTGTTGAGGGCGTATATAATCAATACTCTATTCGGTGTCAAAAGCTTCTATGTATGTGTTCTGAAGAACATGCTCGGATGAATTCGTGCCAACAAACAAAAAATAATAATAAAGAGAAAAAATAAATAAATTTGTATTAATGCTTCAGAATGATGGAAGATGACTTTTTTGCACAAGGTTATATATGAGTTACCTACTCATGAATCTTGATAAGGTTGAATGGATCATTGGGTGGCAGTTTTCTCCGTAGCGTGAACGATTTAGCAACTCACTTATGTGTATGTTTATAAATACTTTTCTTGTGTCTGGCATGCACGTGAATACCGTGGATGGAGATCATGTTCACATTTTTTATGTTTCAAGAGTAAAATGGGCAGACTCGAAAGTAAAGAAAATACGCCAGCTTGAAATTGCATTTTCTCGGATTATCTACCCTTGCCATCAGTGGTTATCGTGGCTGGTCGTGTAAAAAATAAAATGATGTGCAAAAAATACATTCAGTGAAATGACCTGTCAGCTGACATTTTTCTTTCCTTGCAACAAAGTATCCTCACGAAAATTGAGAGGTATATGATTAATTAGGTGGTTGTTATACATACATGCAGACGGGAAGAGGTCAAAAAGTGTTTTATACTGTTTTTTCGTCTGGTTTATTTTAATTGCCGAATTAACAATGTTCCTTTCCGACATAGATAAATCAGTTTGGCTCATGACGGCACGAAGCATGGGATATAATCACCATTCAAAAAATTTTATGTAACAAGCGTGACGACTTTATTGAAAAAATGAGTTTCACAATGATGCAGGGGCGCATATGTCATGGCTTCTATATGAATTTTGTGCTAATGAACAAAACGATCTCGGATCAAGATTGTTCTCGAGTTAGTTAGTTGTGCTGCCATACAAGGAACCGGCGGGCGGCTTGTCCTTTTTTTCCATTGTCTGCAAAGTTGTTTTAAAGGGAAGATTAGAAAGGGTTAAATTCAATTTAATGTGTTTATAAATAAATTGGCCATTCACTTCTATTTAGCTTGCATGATCATAATTACTGTTTTGACACTCTATCAATGATGAGAATCGCTTTGAAAAAGAAAGAAAAAAATGTTTCATTAAAGTGAAAAGACAAGAAAAAAACTTTTTGAAAAGTGCAACATGTTGTCTGCTTCCTCTTGATGCCAGACACATACAACATTTTGAAAGGAAGCCTTTGTTAGTGCGAATCAAGTGTGCATCTTTATTGTTACGCTTGTTTCATGCATAAACAATAACAACCTTCGAAAAGTACATCTATTTTTTACTGAGAGAGGTTTGTGTTGCTGCAACTATGAAAATATATACACACGAGCTGTAATTTGACTTTTTTGCAAAAATTTCCTGCCTTTGTTTAGTGTCGTCGGTCACGGTGCACTGCACTCCAGCCAGACTTGCATGCAGCAGACACAAACAGAATAAAAACAATTTCAAAGGCGATCAATAATAATGATTCCTCCACGAAAAAACAGATCAACAACATGTCTCCCATTCAGTTTTCTCATTTGAAGACTGTTTTTCTTTGCCAACTTTGTCACAATTTAATGCATTCATTAAATTATATTTGAATCTTGATAAAGAGAATTTTTGCTGCGCTGTTATTTACCTTCATTGTTATCATGACATGAGATATTATTGCACAAAAATGCAACTTGTACATACATGTATGTCAAAACCCAACTTGGAAACTTGTGGCATTATTTTGGTGCACAATCTTTTGTCCTTTCACCTTATCCAGAGGACATTGTTTCGTTTTAGACCATTTTAATTTTTAGTCTTGAACCATGCAATTATCAAGATACATCATGCAACCTGTATTTTTCCACATTGTGCTAAATGGAAAACGAACGGAAATTGTTCTCGAAAGAGCAAACAAAGGGAGCATGCGCTCAGAACGGAAGTCGTATCTGATATGTTTCAAGTTTGTAGAGTAATAATCAACTTGGATTGACGTAAGTGCATGGTTCACAGACTGCCACTTTCTTCCCTTCATTTATGTATGTAAAAAAGGAGACAGTCTTGAAAATAGTTTTCTGGAGTGAAGAATAAAAATGGCACGCTCTGACCCATCGTCACTGGTTATGTCGTGCTCAAAAGCTGAAAAGAATTGGTAAAGAATTATTTTTTTTGTAAAAGCTCAGCAAAAAAAATCAAGATGACAAACATGACAGAGTGTGTGACTTTCAAGATCTGTTTTTCTCGTCTGTACAATCGAGAAAGGATTAAAGAATCAACAAAAGTGGATAAAGCTATTTTTTAAAATAAAATTTAAATGTAAAATAATATTGCAAGCTGATGAAAAATATAATCGTAACAGCAGCAGACGAGATGATAACCATGTTTTTTGATGTTGTTGATTCTCCTGCTCCTCTGATGGTGAGTTGACAAGATACATTTTTTAATTGATGCGATGACTGATGAGCGACGCTGATCACTATTATGCACCAGCTGCACCTCTTTTCATTCCATTTTTTTGCTCGAGTGTCATTTATATTTTTTCTTTTGGTTGAGTTGCATACTGACGATGCAATGAATATGGTGCATGTTCCAAAAATATATAAGTCTATCATCAACAGTGAGGAAAGCCCGATGTCTATACAGAGACAAGTGGAGGCATTAGTATATTAAAAGTGTATAAAAGTATTTTTTCACTAAAATTTAAAAGTAGAGTAATAGCGAAATGATTTTTTTTGGAGATTTCGGGACACAATATTTTTGGAAGAGACAAGTGGAGTAGTATATTAAAAGTGTATAAAAGTATTTTTTCACTAAAATTTAAAAGTAGAGTAATAGCGAAATGATTTTTTTTGGAGATTTCGGGACACAATATTTTTGGATGTGGTGAATTTTGAAATGCTTCTTACATTACATGTTAAGGTTTGGAACACTCAGGAAAAAACGTTTCGTGCGAACACGCTCCTCCATTATTTAAAGTAGGTTTTCCGCTGAGTTTTCACGTTAGCTCACGTTAGTTCGAGTCACATCACATCTCCGTAATTTGCTCTGTGACAAGTACCGTCTGTTGTCGCGTCCAATTGTATCATCGTCAGCATCATTTCTGAGGCGCATTTTTTTGGGTGTGGATAAATAATTTACACATGTTCCTCTTCTTCTCTGCAACGATTTGAGTTTGAAAGCTAAAAGAATATAATGCAAATTGAATGTTAATACTACCGGGACATTTTTCTTCACTAAAAGAGCACAAAGGGTCATTTTTTAAAAAGGTCCATTTTAGTAATGCTTAATACCTGCTATCATCATTGTGTTTCAACATGGTTGAATGATCTTCTGTGACATCTGTGCTGTGGTCTCACTCAAGGAAGGTCTGAGTGACATGAGCAGAATCCATGCTTTATATCCTGACTTTTTCTCGACAAATTTCCTTGCGGTTGTCCTATTAGTTGTATGTGTGTTTTGTCTTGCCCATCTGTCAATATAGACCTTTCATTTGTAACTTTTCAATCAACTTTTGCGCACTCATCTTCTTCCAAACCTTGCTGTCATTATATATTTCTCTTTCTGTTGAAACTGCAGAGACGAGATGTGACATGGTATTTATAACCTTACGTGTAGATGTGTAAAAAGGACAATCATATAATGTCTTCTAAAGATAAGGAAAAAAGGAAGTTTCGTATTTTACACAAGGGATATACCTATGTACGTGTTTTAAATGATGGCAGTCTTGATGATAACATTCTCGATTTTGTTCAGTCTGTCATAATTTTATTTATCTTGTTCCTTATGTTGCACATTTTCGTCCATATTTTCTTCACAACTCCATCACTACAAAGACAGCTCCGATCTTTATGAAATTATTGGTCCCATCATTCGTTGGATAACTAAATTTGTTGACGTCAAAGCCTTCAATAATAAAATTTTAATACAACATACAGGATTCGCCAAGTCACCTGTTAATTTGAAAAGATTTTCTCACTTTACTTACTAATCAGTTCATTCGCATGCACTGCCATGTCTAGGATCAGTCAACATCACGACAGGAAGTCTTCCTAATAAAAGCTAATAACAATTTCGGGAAATAAAATGGAAATTAAACAATTTTATGCTCCTTTTATGTCTCAGCTTCTTTAACTTTATTGTCTGTGTTATTATTATTCACTACTTGCTTATTTGAACATATCTAAAAGAATCAGAATTTCTTTGACAGAACAGTGGAGATTAACACTCTGGTAAAAGGGTGGACAGGGTGTGCGAGACAATCAGACGACGTGGCTAAAGGTCTTTCTATTATTGTCCAGATAACGTTTTAAACGTTCTTTACGACGGAGCAACCAGATAATAGAACTACTTTTAATTAATGTAATTTATTTGCATACCCATGCTTAATGAAATAAATGCGTACGAAGTAAGGCAGACAAACAAACAGAAATCATAGCATATAATACATTCATTATACATTTAATGCTTGATGGTATGCATCATTGCATATAATTCTCACATTTTGCTAACGACGACAGTAAATGAAATACATGTTCATAAAATTGATTGACGCAACACAAAATTTTATAGTGTAATTAACATTAGGAAACACTTAAAAACTATCGACAATTAATATAATCAATGATCCATTTTCCAATTGCAATTTTATCACAATTTTCAGTTCAGCTCTACGACGCTCTTTCCCGAAATAGAAAGTTTCTGTAGCCTACAACTTGAATCCCTGCTTTATTTTACAATTAAACATGGACATCTGGAAACTACTTATTTTAGTCACGATGACCATTCTGGTCGCTTTTGTCACACAGGTAGGTAGAGGTGTGCAATAATCATTTTTACTGTTGCCTTATCACCTATTTATATTATATTTTAAACCAACAGGGGCAATGCGAAGAGAAAGACCGCAAGGCACACGTTGGAAAGAATGGCTCGACTGGTTGACTTCCATTTTGAAGATTTGATCCATGACCATAACCGTTTCTGTATATCGAGAAAGTCTAATAAATAAAGCTAGTGCATGTCAATTGCGCTGCTCCATAAACACAAAGTAAGAGCCAACTACGCAGAGGAACTGAAAAAAATAAATGCAGAAAATTTAAGTCATTTGAAAGATAGATAAATAATGCATATAAGGGAGTGAAAAAAGAGCAAGTGAGCAAATGACAAACCTTTAGAATGAATGTTTCATCAATGAGAAAGTTGTCCCTGCCAATTCCCAAGGATTGTATGCCAGTTTATCAAGAAGAAAACTGACTGGCACAGTTTTTTCGCCAAGTTCAATATGAGTCATGTCCTCACTGTTTTCCAGAACGTATTCCTTCACGTATTTGTTCTGCGCGCACAAACAAAGTTAAAAGAATTATAGCACATCGGCAAAAATTTGAAGTCTAGTGAGTTATAATTTACCAAAAATAAGTATTGCAAACCTTTTCTGACACCCTTTCAGCTATATAATAGGTTGCAAAAATTAGCACCATATCCAGGAACAAGAGAACCAGGAAAATGTTACGTTCTGCCTTGATGAAGTAGTGAAGCAGAAAGAAAGCAAGGATCATGGTGTTGTTTAAATGAAGCAATTTAAAAAGTTTCCCGAACACCTCGTCAACATTCTTGCAGACATACTGCAGATCCCGCAGGTAATCCCAACCCCGTGGCAAAGGAAAGTGACACTGGAAATTACTCGTCATTCGTCTCAGCGACATGGCAACAACAAGCATGAAGTACCAAGTAGCATAAAAATGCAAAAACCCACAAAAGTCCATAATAATACCACCGCATCCCAAGGTCATGGACGTAAAGGTCAATTCCTCTGCATACGATGTCTGAAGCTGCTTCACCACAGTATCGTTAGATAGTGTTTCATTTCGCCATAGTAGCATACTGTAGGCCGTTTCAAAGGATCTTTGGAGTATTGCTTCACGAGGAGTCCAATCATGAAATGTCAGTGATTTGAACGTAGTTCTCAGCATGGACATTACGATTACCGCAACCGAGGTAAGCCCGGAAACGTTCTGTATGGTTACATGGTTTCGTATGATTGGCAGTAATAATAACTGACCGATACACACCATCCCTGCGAATCTTGGAACTCCAAGGCAGACGCTCGTGACACAAGCAGCTTAACCTTTGCCTGGTACCGATATAACGCTATGATGGAGGACAATTTGATGCACGCGCGCATTATGACGAAACCAAGCACAAGAAGGTCATTAAGATCGCTTGTTTTAAGAAGTCCACTATATAGTTTAATTCCGTCGATTGCGTTGATGGTTGTAACAACAGTCATTGTCCAATACACAACCTACAAGTTACAATAACCAGTTATCAAGTAAGATATCATCTTGTACCTTCTGCGATCTGCAAATATATACAACACAATTTAAAATAATAACTTTCCAACACCTTATGAAATTTTTGCCAAGTTTCACTTTGAGTGCTTTCATCAACACAGAATGGACAAAGGCCAGCCCAATAAAGAAAGCGAAAACTAGAGTGCAGAGTGGAACCGTTATTGATTGAACTGCTATGATCTATTTCCAATCTTTCATTATCATTACCACTAAGATTAGCAGAAGAATCTGGATCTAACTGCCCTACCGTAGCAACCTGAATGACGATGGGTTGCACTGGGTTTCTAGTTTTGACTTTGTTTCGAAGCCACTCCATCCTGGTTCTTTAAGAATTTAAAACTTGCAGATAAAGACTGAAACTGAATGGTTATGAATGAATTACAGTAAATATGAATTTTTTGGCTTTCCACGAAAAATAATCCGAAGCAGGAAATGCTACCTGTTGCAATGAAGAGAAATGAGCAACTGACACTTTCTTCTTCTAATTTGCATTTGCATTTCATTTGGTCACGAAAAGCATATAAATTCTGTACATGTCACTGTCCTGGTACGCCGGTCGATTGCTCAGATAAATAATGCAAGTATGTTCCACAATTTGTTCCAGAAGCACGGAAACTTATGTGGCACTTTATTTGCCCAAGGGGAAAGTATGCTGCTTTTTTTTTAAATAGAAACCGGTTGGATCGTGTTTTGGAAAGAAAGTGAAACGTGGGTTTGATAGAATATGCCGATTGGAATTTAGCACCATTGACATTTACATCATCAATTTTCATATCAAAACTGTAATAGAATTTTATAGGTGACATTTAACTACCATAACATAAATTTTCTG
>JAHZNF010002487.1:0-13279 GCA_027744215.1 Troglopedetes dispersus
AGAATAGCAGAGGTGTGAAAAATGCATTTTACATGGGCCGTAAGTTAGGTTCTCTTCACTTATGGAAGGGCACTGTATGTATACTTTGCCTAAAATGCTCATCTTGCTTTCATGTGTCCTTTGATAAAGGAAACTTGTGTCATTTTTTTTTAATCACAAACGCTGAAGAAATGTAATTTATATGTACATCATACACAAATGCAGGATTTTAACCAATTTGAGACATTAGTTCTTTTGCTAGCTTTTGTGTAGAGTGTGGCGCGATCCCGGAAATGATATTTTATTGATATGAAGAGAAACTGTATAATGAATGTGAGTAAACCTGGGAGAAACTAATTAATCGAATGGAATGGTTGGGAAACCGACTGTGAGTTTTATTTTTTGAAAATGCTCCCCTGGAAACTACAATGCGGCTATTCCAAATTACAATAAAAACGCTAATGGAGTCACTTACTCTCACAAAACGGAATCGGCAGCCAAACAAAGTCAGGAAAAAACTAAATTCAATAATGCTTTAAAAAATTTGTTGGTCGCGTCGCATGCCCAAGCTTTGTCTGGTCGTTGTGTTTTCTCACAGATTCAAGATCCCATATGGTTTGGAGTGTGTCGGTAAGGGTTGTCTATCCGGTGCGATTCCAAACTTTTTAATGTAAGCAAACAGCTTAAATGACTCCCGCTAAGTATATGATTGGGGAGAAGTATGAACCAACTAACCAACATAATTTAATGAACTACATCCTTATAAAAATATAGAGGCTATGATACAACTGAAGGGTCACAGTATTACTATGATTAACGCATTTCTATTTTTATGATCGTCAACGGAATGTGCATCAAGCCTTGCTGTGTTTAAATCTGATACTTCCACTGCTGCTGACTAAAATCAAGTAAGTAAAGTTGTCATGTCAGAAAAGAGAAAATGGCATGGAAGGAGCAGAATGTCGTTGTTGTTTTTCTTTCCCTTTTAGCTTTTGCCTGATTGCACTCTGTGTAAAGTATGAAATGGTGTTTTGTAGTGAGTACGAAGTACATTTATGAAAGTTGCTCCAGCTCAAATCTCCACGGATCGTCACTCATTAAGCGACATTTTAATTAATGGACTTCTGCTGGTAGGAAAATGACTCTCAAGTTAACTTGGAAATATGAATAGAAAACAATATTTTACCCCTTTCCCGTCGGAACACTAGTGCCAGTGCTGAGGCATAAGAAGGGAGGCAGCAGCTTTTACGCTACTTTCCTGTCTCTTCTTTTTTTAGAATCATTATTTATGATGTATTGCCCTGCTCCTCGTTTAAGAAGTCAGAGGAGTAATCAACGAAGAAAGTAAACAAGAACTATTCAAGTTGTTGTTGTCTACCAAACACAAAGTGATACGATGAAAGAAGAAGAATGAGTCGAGGCAGAGGTAGCTTAGACACAACGCGAAAAGGGGAAACAGAAGAAGAGTACATGTCCCATTTCCCATATTTCAGACCAACTACTGTCTTTTCCCCCAATTTATAAAGTTGGAAGTGAGTGGCCCCAATAATAGTTTATATACATTCGGTACGGTTATGTAATATGAATAGTAGCACACTTTCTAAAAAAAATCCAACCGTCAAAAACAACTTCTTTTTTCTTGATCCTCCTGCTTTTTGGCACACTCTAAATAAACACTCATTTTTTCGTTTTATATTCTTTAATCATCTTTACAGTGATGGTGATCATCATCATCACCGTTAGAGACAGAAAGAGTACGGCAGAAAATCTCACAACCATATCACAATCGCCTCCTCAGTAGTAATCGAGTTCTCTGTTTTCCATCCATTGCTCAAAATTCGTTGTTTTTGCATCCGTGTTCCACGCAGAATTCACAAGAGAGATACCACATGAAAAAAATGAATGCAATTCAGCGGAAACATACAATTTTTTTCTAGCCTTCCTTCTCTTTTAAAGTATTTTTAAGACCACCACGTACCTTCACTTCCTTTGCTTTCTTTCCCTTGAATGGAAAGACAAAGATAAATAGCGTTGCAGAAAGATAAAGCACTTTTTATTATCTGTAGTTACCAAATCGGTGTGTGCGTGTGTATCTACTCTACCGTGGTTTGGCTACCTTCACACGCACGTTGAGGTTGTAAACTGAACACGGAACGAAGTTGGCACCAGTTTCGAAAAAAAAACACAAGCCATCACTAATAACGAGCGAGTCGATGAAAAAATGGAAGAAAAGAAAGATTCGACGAATTTAGATGAACTTGTCATAAAAAGATACATGCAAGTTCTCAGAAAATTCCCCGTGAACCTTGAGTGATATATGAGAGCAAATAAGAAAGCATGTCTCTGGAATGTGCGTACACGCTCCTGGGTAATATTTTGTATTATTGCTGCATCAAAAGACATGTACACTCCGAAGAAATATTTGTTTTCCCACTTGCGATTTATGTTTTGTGTGACGAGGTACAAGTATTCTTGTGAAAATCACTATGCGATTTATAGAACCGAGAGAGAGAGATGGATGTGCCGGCGGCGGTGCCAAACAAACCCGCGTTCCAATATGTTCTCAGAATGCACAAATGTGGAAAACATACCCACATGCTCTTTCAAGATAATATTACTACTGCAAAAAAGTTCAGACCACTGCATAACGTGTGTGTGTGTGTATCTTCAAACGAGTTAAACATTTATGAGGCATTTCATGTCAACGAGATAAGATAATTACCAACGAATCTGATGATAGACGAATGAACGAGAAGTCAGGGACTTTAAACTCTTTTGTCATTTTAACTAGAACGAGGAAGGAAAAGCTACGAAACGATTGGAATACCATTCATGTGTTTGATGCTGCTTAAAGTTTCCATGTAAATAACATTGTCCCCAATGATTTACTTCTGTGGAAAGAATTTTCGAAGTATTGTAACCTTGAACATTCGTGCACGATATATTGGAACTGGAGTATGAAACCATCTAAGCACGTGAAAATCTGCTTTGAAATGTAATAATGCATCTGGAAACGAAAAATAATGTGACCTTTGCTTTCACATTTTAACAAAAAAAATCTTTTTTAAAAAATACAATCCAGAGAAAAAGGGAATCGTAAGAAGATTTACTTTCGTACGTGCTCTTGTTTCGGCTTCCACTGAGCAATGATATTGCATTGCGGTGAAACGTTGTTTCCGCTTGCTGCACTGTACCGCTTTCTTCAATAAATCACTAACCCTTTTTATATTTTTGTGGAACAGCATTCGGAAACTTTATGAATATCAGTTTCTACCAAACTAAACGATCAACCTGGCAGTCTAGTGTTGCAACTTTCGGGGAAAACATACATAAATATCATTCGTTTCTCAACGAGTCACTTTCATTTTTTTATCGACTTGATGATACTATATACAAGGTAATACAAACAAATAAATAATTCACGACCAAAAGTCGAAACTCAATTTATTTACAGAATGCAACCCTAAAAATTTGAGAGAAAGAATGTGGCACGCAGTATCAATAATAGTAATAGGCAGAATAGAACTTAAATGTCTGGATCTCTGGTGGTAACCGTTACGTAACAACGGCAATAATGAATGCACCAGTAACCCGGGCTCCCAATTCCCATAGACTTGTGTAGCATCGAACTTGTTCGATGATACATGAAGTCGCTCTGAGTGTGTGTCTGTCCGTCGTCTGTGCAAGCGAAATCTTCGGAACTCCAATGATTTTTTTCACTGATAGATTCCTCATCTAATTCTAGTTTCCGAGGAATATTTTGTATGCCCAGTAATGTGTGTATGAGTGACAGTTCCATGTTCTACACCTGACTGTGCTGGGTTTATTCTTATCCTATGCGGCGACATCAACTCGACTTCTGAAAGATTTTCTTATTGAGCTTAAATGGTCCACTCTCCGTGTAATTTTCTGACCTCTCTCATGTGCATTTTATTGTAAGGCTCAACCGACCCGAGCAGATTATAACAGGATCAAATTTACTGCGGCCTGGGTTGCACTTGGCATTTGTGTCTTATTTTCTTTTTTTATGGAAGGAAATTACCCCATTTGTAGGTTTCTCAGGTTCGCCGTTTCCAAGAGTGCGCTGGGATTGGGACAATGATATTATGATAGCATTCATAAATGAATGAGAGCAGGAGCACCAAACAAAGAGGAAATGGAGGTAACGAGGACGCCTTCTGGAACAATGAAATGCAGTGCACAGAGAAGGAAAAACACTCCCTAATCCTCACGTACACACACAAAAGTCCGTAATAAATATAATATGGTCAACCATTGTATTATTTTTTTATGTTCATCAAGAAAACAAAATCTGAAGCAAGTTTAAGCAAACTCAAAACTATTTTCCTGCTTCCTGAGAGCATTTCTATTAACAATTTTTAAAACAAAATCTGCTCATAACGCTGCTGCTAAATAGGCTTATTATTAGGTAGAATATAAGTGTTGATTATAATCCGAATTTTTGTATATTATGTTGCTGCTTGCCTGCTTCATCACAAGTTTTTACTCAAGTGGCAGTGATTCTTACGCGTAGCAGAAGCAGGGTGACCTGATACTTGATTTTTAATTATTAAAACTTGACATTTTAAGTCAAATATCAAGCAACTCCAGAAGCGAACCTCAGCCCACGCAGGGCGTAGGAGGTTTGCGTATTTCACATAATGTATATGTGTCATTTTTTATTTAGAGTCACTTTGTTGGTCGGTTTGTGTTGGTCAGGTGCCTTATCGTAGGATGTCAAACACAGTTTTCAAAAGGGCAATCATGAACAAACTTGTCCGTTTCGGTTTCGATAAACACCTGAATTAGTAACGATGTCAGCAATATCCTGGCACAATATAAAAGGACAAAGTGGCTGTATGGTCAGCTATAATATGTATCTCATATTATGTGATTTATTTTTTGTTTCAAGTTTCAAAAACTTGAGAAGATTTGATCTGAAATGGAAGTTAGTATCAGTAGTTACCCGTGTGTAAAAAAATGAAAAAGTGTAATCAAGTTCACTCATGAAGTAGCATTAAATACAGAAAGGAGAGAATGGTACATGAAAAAAAAAATTTTTTTATTCCTGCGAACAAGAAGCCATTCGGTGTGAGTTAGCGCTCGTTTGAGAATTCTCCAAGTGTACCTTGCGGCGGCAACAAAAATGATACAGTTAAAATGCAACATTGTCTCTTCTCTATATTGAGCTACATGCAACGAGCAAAAACAGAAACTTTATCCTCAAGTTCGAAGACTAGCTCATGTCATATTTCCTTATTGCAAGGAAAAACTTAGTTTCTTAAAAAAAACAGAGACTTGTTCCCCCAAAGAAGGATTTTTTAACCGTTTATTGCCTCTTGGCGAACCAGTGAGGAGCACGTGTACACCCTTTTCCTATATATTATTTGTTTGTAAAAAGTCCCAAGACGATGATGATGACGATAGGAGTGTAATCTAAAGCAACTTAAAACGCACACGCACTCTGAAGCACATATCCTCCACTCTCCTGCTTCTGCAACAAAGAAGACAGTTTGTTTCACGAGTCCATATGCGGCTTGGAAAAGAGGTGCTTCTGGAAACGCATGTGTTGCACAATATTGCCAAGAGAGATTTTCTTTCTTTACTTCATCCATACGTATATCCATATTAAAATGGAAGAACTGTATTTCTTCTCTCCTTTTTGCTAGAAATAAAAAGGTAGGAGAAAATACAAGTTTACCGGATTCACTCGTTTTTTCCTTGTTCACAATATTCAAGAAACAAAGGTCAACTTCTAAACTTTCTGGCTCTTTTCTGTCTTCCGTTGTATTTTTTTTCTTGTACGCAATGTGTTCATGTGTGTGTTCAAAGTCAGCACAAAAAAGGGCTCAAATGGGAGGAAAGTCAACGGCAGACATTTAAGGTTATTCATGTGTCTCAGGGTCTTTCAAATACTTTTTTCGTACAATATTGTTTTCAACGTATGAAAGTCATAAATATAAATGACTGTGTTTTTTTTTCTGTTGCTCTCCCGTCCTACCAACAACGTTGTCGTCGTCATGTTTGCGTGTTCCTACACTTTACTTCCTAATATGCATTTTCCTGTTCAGATGTCTGATTATACAAGGGAAAAAAGAAAGTATGGAAACAAAAATGTGAGCAGCTGAAGAAGTAAAATCCTTAACGACTCTCTTACTACTTTTGCTGTCAGTCGTATTTCACGGTGGTGAAGCAACACAAAAAATAGAGATAGCGTTTGCAACTCCGTTTTTTTCTCGTGGTGGCAGTGGCAGGCATGCAGTGGTAAAAGGAGGATCCGTGATGAAGCTTCTGGTGTTGAATTCATTCCCATTTTCTACTTTATTCCACTAACTAGTCAACTGTATTTTTTGTTATTCTCAAGTTTTTTTTTATCTCCTTGTGACCCTTGTGCAGTTTGGATTGGATAAACATTGTTGATGTATTTTTTTTTCTTTGGAAAGAAGAACAGTCACATTGAACGAGAAAAATAAAGAGGAAAAGCATGAGTGCATTGAATGTACGTGCCATTCTCAGAGTGAGGAAGACTGTCTGAAAGGAGTGGGAGCTTGGAACTCCGACAGCAGAGCACAATAACATAGACAATCAGACGGAAATGGAGGTTTTTAGTGGGAGTCAGCACCACGAGTCACTCATGAAGACGGTGATGAGGATGACCTAACTAAACTAGCAAGCAATTATTTTCTCCCTTACACCGAAAAACAATGACAATGACAGCAGAGCAAATGATAATCATTATTATCATGAGCTTCAACTGAAAAAAAAACTGGCAAGGAATCGCTTGTTTTTTTTTCTTTTTCTTCTTCTCGCTGCTCAGATTATTATTAGGTGTATAGTAGTCAACTGTGGTCGAAATTGAGTGTGTAATAGTTATCCAACGCAGACACACAAAAACACTGGATTTCATTCAAGTCAAGAAAAAAAAAGAGAAGAGACTTTTCAACTCAAGCTTTCCTTTCATTCCTCCCATTTCTAAATGCCGTTTAGTGTTTGCATGCTTCGCTTTAGTGCTTCTCTGACGTGTTCCGACAGCAGAGCACAATAACATAGACAATCAGACGGAAATGGAGGTTTTTAGTGGGAGTCAGCACCACGAGTCACTCATGAAGACGGTGATGAGGATGACCTAACTAAACTAGCAAGCAGCAAAAAAAGCAACGAAGAAAACGATTTTCTTTCTCGAGCATTTCCCCTTTTCTTCCTGGCTGTCTGGAATAGTTAGTGCTTAGCAGGTTAGTTGTTGTGATGATGAGGCTTTTTTTTGCTTCCCAACTGTATACACAATATGAAGATATATTTATGTTCGTCGAAGCTGGATTATCTTGTCTCGTTCCTTCCCTCAACTCAACACAATGTTTACTGTTACGTAATATACGATTGGCTTGTGCTTGAAAAAAAAGAGAAGGAATGCATACTTTAAGGTTTTTATTTTGGCTCTAGAATGGGATACAAAATGAAGGTATGAATGCAAGGTTTTCTGCTTGCGTGCTTCCAGTTTTCAGCTGGATTACATTGAATGACAGCAGGCTTGGCTTGTTGGCCTGTGCATCTTTCTACAAAACTCCTATTTTTCCCTTTTCCTCTCTCTATTTTTTCTCTACTATAATCTGAACTAATGGATATGCTCTGGAGGAGTGAGAAAGAAGCGTTCTCCCTTTTATTTCCGGTTTTCCGTGAATCTGTCTCGTTCTCTCCAACTATCTCTGTGTGCGTCTGTCAATCCTCCAGAATAATCGTTTTGTACTTGCACACTGCGTAAAAGCGACGGCACGTTTACTTACTCTACTCTCTCTCCTCTCCTCTCTCTATTTTTTTGTATTTAGTGATTGTGGGTTGGGGCGTAAGTCACAGTTGAAGTGAGTTGAGGAGGAGGAGGAGTGTTAAAGCTGCGTGATTAAAATTGAAGACTCTGTTGTGAACGCGACTCTCTCTCTCTCCCAATGCAGTATTTATAAGTTTATTCTTGTTTTATTGGCAGTTCTTCTCTCTCCGCTCACAAAAGTCTTGTTGACAACGGCGAAAGTAGTTGTGAAGCTAGTACAGCTGGCTCAACAAATTAATTCCTTCCACAAAAACTTTTTTGTTCTTCCATGAATATTGAGAGTATAGGGGAAAAAGTAGGAAAACACAAAACGTTTCGCCCCACTCTTGAAAGGAGGAATAAATAGAAACGGGAGAATGTTTGACACCGCAAAATAAGACATTCTTGTCATTGATAGGCTGCCTATCAGCGTTTCATGTAAGACTTCGAAACAAAATAAATACGGGGCATAGTCTGATAAAATGCATTTGATGTAGCAGAAACCACGGCTTTAACGTTCTATACTGATGGATTAAGCAGACGAGGCGAGAAAACTCATCGATGAATACAGATTGCTCTACCACGAAAAAAAGAAGTCTATAATAGTAGTCTATTTTTAATTTTGTTTTGCTTGTCTCACGTTTCAAAAGGAGAGGAAACACCAACACAACTATTTCAATCTTCATTATTATTTTTTATGCGGTATGAATTTCAAATCACACACATAAAGTAAGAAAAAATGTCCTTCTGGAAGGATAAAAGGCTTTATGAATGCATAAGACCTAATCTCGAAAATATTAACATAAACTTCCAGAACAGGCAAAATATAGCTACATATCTGATGCATTCATTTCTCACTCCCGGAGTCATACTTTTTATAGAACATGCTAAAAACACGACTGTCACGTGTGGCTCTGGCGCGTAATTTTCCTTTTCTGTAAGATCACATCGAGTAGAAGAGAATTTCACGAGATGTTATGCGTTATTAAAAACAATTGTAGCACAACATCATAGCAGCAGAGAATATATGTGTTACAAACAACATAATTCACTCAGAAAATTGTGTCCCATGAGATACTTGCAGACAAATGCTCCTCCAAGCTGATAATAAGTGTCGTTAACGTTCTAAAAAGCAATTCAATATACGGACATGAATGAGGAGAGACTTCCTTAAATTAAGCCATAATCGAGAACACGTGAAGGGAAATTTAACCAGTCGCTTAAACACACACAGGCGAATTATATTAGAGAAGCTGAGAAGGTAACTTCGGCTGCTCCGACTGACATACATACATTTTTTGGTCCAAATAATCCTAGACACACTATCTGCAGATATAATGTCTGGTACCGGCCGACGACGGTGGCAAATGCATAAATAGTTTCACTTGGCGTTACTCTAAAATTTAAGGAAGCGACACCATTTCTGCTCATGTGTACAAAAAATTAGTAGTGTCATGTTACTCACTTATGAAAAGTATGTTTGTTTAGGTTAGATACGTACAGATCACGTTCAAGCAGCCACCCATGTTAGAGAAATAAAAGTAAACTTAAAATTGTCGTTTTCATCATAAAGATAAACATGAAATGTACTCAACAAAGCAAAGGAAGTCATCTAATTTAGAAGGACCTCGTTCGTGAGCGTCAGTAAAATAATATTGTCACTAACCAAAAAGAGAAATGATGTCCTTTCCTCGGCCTGATGTATTATTCAGAAGCTCATTTATTAATTTACGGATTTTTGTGGGTAAAGCATGTGAGTCAACGTTAATATTATTAACGTAATTGCCTCAGCATGCCCGTAAAAATCAGTTAGCACCCTTGAAAGAGAAGGGAACGTTGTTGTAATGAGGATATTTTGTTTTTGTATGGAACGCACCATGCATGACTTTTCCGAACGCGTTGACAACCTCATTGCATTGTGGGAGCGCTACTGCGATAAATTATTGTGGTTGAAATCCCCAATAAAATAAATTAGAGGAGTTGTGGAATTCATCAACAAAAAGCAAGAGCGCTTCAGTGTGCCACTGAAGCAGTACAGCTCTTGAGGAGGATGAATAGTAAGCGAAACTGTCGACAAGGTAACTTATTTTCTGACACAGTCATAATAATGATAGTAATATTGTGTAATTATTGCCATGCAACTATTCGTAAGTGTGTAATAAAATTACCGAGAGAAAAATATGTCTCACTTACAGCCAGCCCTCCTTCCTCATCAGTGTAGTGGCAAAAGAAGTCATGAAAAAAAAAATACTTGAAAATAGTAGCAGCTTTCATTATTGAGTTAGCTGTTTATGACGGTTTCATTTCAATTTTCGAAAAACCATTTCACATAATTACCAACTCTCATAATCATCTTTTTTACTCCCAAATGATTCACAAAATCCTACAATACACTCAGTAAATTTGAGCAAGTATCCAGAGTATATTTATTATATGACTTGCAAGTGAGAAGTGAGTGGGAGAATTTCATTTTCATGCCAACTCGCACCAATCAACACATACAACTTGCTAATGAGTCATTATAAAACTAGATTGAAATGACATTTATACAGGATAATTACAAACCAGGAGAAGTCGAGGAGAGAAATAGAGGCAAAGAACTTATTCTCTCTCTCTCTTGATGTTAATGACATGTCTCTTTTAAAAATGCTTAGAATGAGCTCCTGGCTCCTGCTGTTACTCATGCAACACTAAAACATTTTCTTGTGAAGGGCTTCCCTTTATTCCTCGGGCAAGTAAGTAGCAGGAATGATATATTCGTCGGCGTAACAATGCGTATAATTATTTGGGTGATGATCATATAATAAAAAGTCCAATTCATCATATTTAAACAAATAATGAGTGAAAGCTGTCATAAATCCATTTCCTCGTAAAATAACGGCCTAATGACACTTCCTTCCTTGATGAGGGGAGGTCACACAGATGTCATAAATCGTCCAGCTCATTTCAGTCACCAATGCGCGTAGTTTTTTACTTCAGTTTATGCCACCACGAACAGGACGCATGGACGCACTCATGCCATCCGAAAATAAAATATGAAAACATGGTAAGCAAAACAGCAGTATGAAGCTAAAATACGAGTTCGTCGTATGTTTACGTGCTTCGTATGTATTAAGTTACCATCATCATCATCACCTCGTTGTGGACATCATCGTCAACAATTCATATTCGTCATCGTCGTTTCCCAGCGTAGAAGAAATGCTTTTAATGTGCGTCTGTTTTCATGCACGTGGCTATAATTGGGGGTAGTGTGGAGCATACAAAGCATCCACGTTTCAAGTTTGCACCTTTAAATAGGACTAGTCCAGTTTACCACAAAGAATACAGAAATCGATGTGATGATTCAGATAAGGAATTTTGGGTGAAATCTGAATGCTGTATTTCAAAGGTGCCTTGAGCTTGTAAGAGTGACTAGGAAATTTTTCAAGTAAAATATAGCCTGTACCGATAGTGTGAAAGATATATGCACACTGTACGAATATGATGTGAATTTATATGTGAGCTTTATCATTGGCATTCGTTCGAATCAAGGCAAATACCATGTTGGAGTTTGTCAGTGTGGAAACGTTTTGACAAGTGCAGAGAAATGTCAAGGTTTTTTCTCCACCATTTCCTGTTTCTTTAATAGAAACAGTGGTAGACACCTCACCAAGGGAGGACGGAAGAGGCACGCAGAGAGCAGAAAATTACAAATTGAGTGCAACCACTGGAAAAAGGTAGTTTTTCTGGGAAGTATGACCAATATAGAAAACAATCTCTGGGGACTCTCAACATGAAAACTTTTTTCTTCACAGAAGAAATTTACTCTTGGGTCTTCTTGCTGGTTTTATAGAAATCCCTTTTTTCCCTGCTTTTTTAAAAGGCAATGTCAGATTTTGAGAACTGGGAGATTTCAGCGGAATGCACTGTACAATTTACTTCAAAAAATTCATTTTCCTAGATGTATCATTTTATTCATTCAAGGAATGACTTCACTCAGAAAAGTTACAGCTTGCAATAGTGCATTATTATCGGGTTTGTAAATTCAGTTTTCCTAACTGCTACAGTGGGAAATGAATAACATCAAGATATCAGCAACTATTTTTACACTACCATTAATACGACAATTGATAGATCAGGGTTAAAGGTTTGTAAACAAATTTTAGATTTAATATACAACCAAATTAAAATCAAACTAGTGGCTCGTATGACGTCGATACGCACCAAAATGGACTCCCGACGAAGCGAATTTTCACGTGGTGCTTTCGATTTGAAGGTTTCAATATGTAGTTACATTACAAGAGAAATTGCGAGCCTTTCTGTCTAACTTAATTACACTTGCGACCTCGCGGAAAGGTGATGCTTTATCATCAGTGTTCGTAATAGCAATTCTTGGAAACCATCATATAATACAAACTTGGTTCTTCCTTGTGGTGATTGTCCTTGAAAATTAAGTACTAGGAAAATGAGCACCTATATTTCGGCGAGATTTACTAGGGCTACGAACAATTAGACCTTATGTTTGCCGTCAGGTAGGTGTTCTCTGTCCGTCCGTCCGGTCCACTGGTGATGCTCTAACTGTTGAATGCGTTAATGGATAGTCATACAATTTTCCACGCAGTATCCTCATGCACTAACGACGGGTGGGATTGTTTTTGGTGCAAATACGCTAAATGGGTTTGCCGTTAAACTGTAAGTATGCCATGTTCTTTGCCAGCTGCATTTTCCCAAAATGTTAATTGAAAGCAGTCGTTAATTTGGATTGGGTCAGTTTTCACAATCATAAAGAAATTCATCCTAAAATTAAATTAGGACGTTCAAGTAAGATTGTATTGTAAGGTCCCCTGGGTAATAAAGCAACATAATTTTCACTTAGAGATATCTTATATTTTAAAAATTTCCACTTTTATTTAGATCAGCAATTAAACAATTGTAACCTTAGTATCAGTTTTTGAAAGAGTAAGGGATAAGACAATGCATTAATTAAGGTTTCTTATATTAATATGAACCATGTTTCGGACACCAAGAATATATTTCTCTTCGAAGTATTTTTTACTGATACAATATAGAATTTTTTGTAACTTTCTTTTACCGTAAAACCTCATATTACCGCCCTACCTCCTATTACCGCCTCCCTCTAATTAACGCCTCATTATAGGAGCGAAGTTTCAAATTTACGCCTACCTCCAATTATAGCCCCATTACAAAATGCATGCATTAAAATCTCTGTCTAAGACAGCTGCTCTGCGATTCAACCAAACAATTGAGTTTTTCTTATCGCACGCTAAAAGTATTATGATTGAATTTCCAGTTTTTCGTGCTAAACAACATCCAAATATTTGTGTAAAATGTAAAAGAAGTAGTAGTTTAAGTCAGGTTTTTTAAAAATCTGTGGACTAAAATTTTCTCGAGTTTCATTTTCCG
The DNA here is from genome assembly GCA_027744215.1 of Troglopedetes dispersus. Lineage (NCBI taxonomy): Eukaryota > Metazoa > Arthropoda > Collembola > Entomobryomorpha > Paronellidae > Troglopedetes > Troglopedetes dispersus. The sequence goes on from JAHZNF010002487.1 coordinate 13,184, forward strand.
CCTCTCTCCAATTATCGCCTCCCTCTAATTAACGCCTTATACCCGAGGCACTGCTAAGAATTTTCCGCCCGGGCGGTAATTGGAGGTTTTACGGTA
>JAHZNF010002488.1:0-14412 GCA_027744215.1 Troglopedetes dispersus
ACGACTTCTTTTTTTTTTTTGGAGTGCAACCCGAACACAGATTCCATTTCACTATCCTCAAGTTAATGAACTTAATAAACTCCGGTGATAATGTTAACACATGCTTTTCCCTTTTTCAGAGAGATTACCTATTAAGCTGTCTGCGAAGGTACAATAAACGAAACGAGACTGACGCCAGTGGACTCAAGTGTCATTCTTTTGCAGTCAAAACATCACAAATTTTTCATACCGTTCTCCTCACCCAGCAACTCTTTGTCTTCCCAGGTCACACTCAGGCTAGAAACTCACAAAATTTTACTGTCTTTTATGAATGAATGGCTGAGTCAGGCAATGCCCTTTTCCCGTCAGGAGACTACGTGTTCCCGTTTCTGTTCATGTGTGGCATTTCTAAAAGAGGTGAAAATGTACGCGTGTAATGTACTCGCTTGAGTGTGGAACCAACAATCACATTTCTACGCTGGGAGAAATAATACGTAATTAAAGCTTAAAAAGGGCCAAGCAGGTAAGAACCAGAATTGTCATTTGCGCTTTCCGCTCCGAGTTCTATGCACGAAAGTTTTTAAGAAAAGGAAGTTGGCCTTTGTACTCTGACGGAAAAAGCCACTCATCTCAAGTGATAAGTCAACTTTCATTTCAATTGGACAAACAAAAAAAACGCAAGAATTGTTTGTCTTGCGTGGTTCAGAATAGTTCAGATAAGCATGGCATGAGAATCCTAAAGGAATATGAACGAACACTTTATTGACTCATTGATGGCAATCTTCCCAACTTCCCAAGACGTGCCTATATGTATGTATATGACCAAAAATGTTCCCTGCTCACCTATTGATCTACAGTTTCAGTTTTTCCCTGGTCACGGTGCAGGCGTAAATAAAAAATTGTCCAGATGCCAGAGTTTTAGGATTGCACAACCCTCTGCTATTTGTTTTAGCTAAGGTGTGTGTTTGTGTTTGAACAAAGTGAAGGGAGCTTTTCATGCCCATCGATGCATTTAAACCTCAGGTGTGTTTATCAAGTCTCAATAGCAATCGAAAGTGTGTGTATTCATTTCAAGAAAATTGGAGGTCGATTATTCTTCAAACAGATGCTCAAATCGGATGCTCATGATTCGGAGTATTACCAAAGAAAATATTTGCTCTTCTACTTAATTCTTTTGTCAATCGAATGTTTATTCTTTACAATGCTTTTGCTGACGTAACTAATGCGGCAAGATGATCACATAGCGTTTGCCAGTTGCAATAATAGGAACTCTGAGTATTTATAAATAAATACTAGAAATTTCAAGTTCTGTGAAGATTGTGTGAATCGAAAGCAGAGGTTAAAACAAGAAGTTTCTTTTGAGATTTTTTTATTTTCGGGTGTTTCAAAAGGCCTGTTCAAACCGCACTGAATTTTCAGGAGGTAAAAATCTTACGTTTATTTTATTTTAAAGTGACGATTCAATTTAAACTACAATGATAAGCATCTGCTACAGGGAAAATTATAAATAATAAGTATAAGTGTACTTCTTCGTTAGATTTTATATGTACAATATTCCTCCGAAATTCAGTGCTGCACCTATAAAACCTTAATTATCGAATAGTACAGTTCAAGTATACAAACCTTCTACTAAATACTAAACATTCACAATAATACTCACATGGTTGAAGATCGACACATATCAGTGGAAGATATGATCTGTAGACATAATTGTGTATTTACAAAAATTTTAAGCATAATAATATAATATTCATAACTTACATATGTATTTATGATGACGTTGTCATAAAATCTTACTAAACCAAATTATTATTACGGTCTGTTATCAACGAGATAGATTTTCTGTGGAAAAAGCATTTGGCACAATAATAGAATTCAGCAGAAGAAAGTTATGTGAATTCAATTACAAGTTGGCTGGACAAGTTTGTTGTTTGGATAAAAATAAATAAAACTCTACAGAAGGATATAATGTGTTAATATTAAAGTTAATTATAAACTACACAGGAGGAGAAGAATTTTTTTTACAAAACTGTTGCATCTTTGTAATTATAGTCAATTTAGTTATGAGATTAAGTAAAGCTCTACCTTTGCCGTGATCATTCACGTGAATGTGTCAGTATTTATTTAGAAACGCAATTAGTATAATTCTACTTTGAAGTAATATACACAAAATGATCTTTTTCATTCTTATTGTATCATGCTTTAGGTACATACAAACGCTGTTTTACGTAAAATATTTATTTTTAAAAAACTTGTAAATTATTATAATTCTACGGACTACACATCTAAATCTAAACTAATCCTATTTTTATTACTGAATCATGTACAAGAAATCTGCTAAAAACAATTGTGTCAATATTAGCTACACCTATTTACAACAGGAATTTAATACTTAACTACCTGCACGTATAAATGACTTTTCTTTTACTACACACGTCTACTTTTTACGGCCTGTATAAAAAATATAAATAAATAAATATTTCAGAATTGAGTTTTAGTTTCGATTGGAGAAGTCGTACAAATTTCTTGCCAAATCAGACATAAATCAACTATTTTGTGCGTTTACAAATGCACTTTTTATGTAGCTTATCAGAAAAGATGCATCGCACTTTTCCGATGATTACGAGAGAAAATCTATTTATCATTTTCAACACGACTTTTTAAATTGCATGGAACGTCCAATCGTGAAATCAAATACATTAATAATATTAATTTAACATTATCATGATAAGAGGAGATGATGATGGTGATGATAATAATCGTAAATAACTTGTTGCTCTGAGTGTGCATCTTCTTTTTTAAGGATATATTTTACGGATGATACAATGATACGCTATCAGATTTGAAAAACAACTATAAAGGCTTGTTAAGAAGAGAGTATATAATACATTATATAATATTGATAACAACATACCAAGCGACCAGCCTCGTTATTGTGAAGCAGGAGCAGGCTCCGGATGTCACTCCGACGTCGATACTTGATGTCAAGAATATCTTTGGATCTCTCGTAGCCAATGTGCACATTGTCTCCGCAACCACCCCACTCCCACGTCCCATCTGCTGATTTTCCTGTCAACAGAACAAATTGAGAGGGAAATTGAGTCGATGAATTTACAAGAAAATAAATATACGATCTAGAGAATCGTTTACGAGAAGAAAAAAATGACAAAGTAAAAGAGAGAGAGAGAGAGATTATCAAATCTTGTTTTTTAAAGATCTTTTTTCTGAGGGTATTCATCTTATTAATAAAAGTTATTGCATATAAATAGGACCCCTTTCACCTTCAGAACACACAAGTGAATCTCACTTCCTCACCCAAGATTACCAGACGTCTGGAGCCTTGTCTTATGTAACAGAATTATTGGACATTTTCAAAAGCACTAGAGCCCATACTATTTTTTCCCTTATAAAATAACAAGAAAAATGGTTTAGAGAAAGAGACATTCTTGCTTCCAGCCCTTTTCAAAAGATGTGAGTAGAGTGCATGCGCAGACTGCACAGATTTTCATTTCGTGCTTTGAGGAAAGAATGGAAAAAAATTGAGAGAGTAAAATATTGGAAAACTAGTTTCAGTAAAACTGGTCATTGTGAGTGAATGCAATAATAAAAACGGTGCTGACGGTGAGTAATAATGTAGGAACAGCACCCGTCTCGACGGAGGTTCATGACCAATATTGATGCATCATGGACTAACTACAATCACCACCGGAGAAGGAAGGAGTCAGTTACCAGAGTGTACATGTGTATACTGAAGATTTTTTAAGCTGTTAAAATTATAATAACAGTAAGTGTCTGCTGGGCACTTAATAAAGGGCTAACGCAAGTATGACTCTCCGGATGACTTCCACTTTTTTTTACAAGGAATGCCTGGAAAACCTTGCTGCCTTCTTATCCGTGAGAAAATCAAGAGCCTGGAATTTCTTTGGAGACATTCAATCAGCTCCAAGAGAGTAAGTTATGGGCGTGTAAAATCCAGTATTACTTATATATTGAAAAGAGCATTCAATTTAGACTGAAGGAATAATTAATGTCCAAAGTCCAGGGTCACGTCTGCCTTCCTCGTTTGTATCTTAATGTCATAAAATTATTTAAAACTGGAAGATCTTTAAAAAAAAGACTAGTAATTATTGAAAAGACGAAGAAAATATAAGGAATAAAGTTAAAGTTATAAAATAACTGCGACTTACCATTTAGGGTTCGGTCACAAGGACAGTCTTGGATTTGACCAGAGCTGCATGCTTGTGTCACGGCGTAAGTCACTCCGGCGGCTGTGATTGCATGCACGAATGCGGTCTCTCTTGTATCTGCAATTTGAAATAAAATGTTACATAATTTTTCAATGAATTTACATTTGGCAATAAAACTCTCTTCAGTTTATATTACAGCCGGGGGTATCTGCACATATGTTGCAGAAACACAAAATTTCCTAAGATTCAGCACAGAGAAGCTACAATCCGTCCGTCCTTACACAAGAGTGTATTGAATTTGGATGCCGATAAAACTACTTACAAATAATAATGGTTTAATGACAAGTAATGTGAAGATCATGATGGAGATTTCTTGGAGATACATGAACTTGCCCTTTCAGCAAGAAATAAAAGCAGCAGAGTCATCATCATAAAGATGATTATCGCATCCATTGCTACCTTGTTCTTTACCAGGACAAACTCCCAAGAAAAAAGCTAGTAAGTTCTTTCCTCTTTATTGATAATTTTTATGTGGACACAAACAACAAGGCTGGAGTAAAAAAAGACAAGCTTTTTAATAAAACATAAAACTTGGCAAAGGTTTTGAGCACGTTTTTAAATCCCTATAAAAAGTATATGTAGGAGGTTGTATAGCAAAAAGAGAAAAAAAACTTGATTTAAGCAAAAGGAAAAAAAACACTCATTTACACCGGTACAGGTTTTAGGAGGATTTTCCATGAGCATTAGAAAGGTGATACGCTTGTGAATGCAGTTTTCCTCAACATGAAATTAGTACAAAAGGAAATCTGAAGCGTCAAGATTTACAACTTTAATCTTCTCAGGTTCACTTTACATCTTCTCCTATCACTCATAAAGTACATATTATGCATGTTTTTTTTGGTACTTAATGTAGAATTAACGAATTTTCTTCTCATTTCATTGTCGAAAATTTTCAAATCATTTGCATATATATTTAATAGCAATAATAATAATAATACCGTCAGGAAAAATGAGTGAAATATACTTTTTATGACAGCAAAGTACATGCACCACCGCGTAAAAAATATATTTACTTATTTCATTCACTTAAATTGGGGAAAAATTCCTTTTGTGTATGTAATCTCCATTCTGCCAACAAAATCCCAAAGTGTGTGCATATTTATTTGTTCATTAACCTGTGTGATCTGCTGCAGACTCTGTTTTAAAAACAAAGTTGCTTTGGCTTTATTTATTTTTTTTAAAGTGCCTACAAATCTTTTCCTCTAACTACTCACAATAATATCATAATTACCTTAAATGAAATGCTTTTTATCTTGTCCATCATGCTTAAAGAAAAAAGGACAAGATAATCAAGCCGCGCAGCAACCCTCCTGCACGCCAGTGACATCACAACACTGACATCGATACAAGAGAGTCATCAAGTGACAGAAGATGATGCATTAGATAATAATAACACAAAAAAAAGATTTTTTCTCAGCCACAAACATTGTTATAATCTGCTTCTAGTTTATTGACTGACACCATTCTTTAGGAATTTTTACTTGAATGCATATTATGAACATGAATTTTTGGGAAACCGCATGCATGACACAGGTGTTCTGAGTAATGAAATTGTGGTGGTACGAACTATTCAGATTACATGTATTTTTTTTAGATTTTCCTCACGATCCACTCACTTAAAATGTTAAAACATTTATAGAGCTCCTATAAAAGTGATCATCGTGCCACAAATAGCCATTATGACACAATTACACCAGTTTTACAACAATTATGACAAAAGGGACAAGCAAGCATGAGAAAGAACAAAAAATAGCATGCTCTACGCGCATCTCTTTGAAAGATTGGTGTCCTCTAGGATCGTTGATGTATTTTTATTGCTGAGTCAGACTGATTTCTTAAAAATAATAAATAATAATAAAGCTGTTAAGCTCCAAATCTTTAGAAAACTGCTTTATAATGGGAATAATGATGGTGAGTGATGACTTTAAAAAAAAGTGGAAACAACTTTATTTTCAACAAGACTTTTCGACGTCACTCCATTTTCCATTGGACGAACAATAAAACCATGTTTTTTCTCGATGATGCTGACGATGATATGGATGATGATGGTGGTGTTGAGAAGTGTGATCCTAGTAGTATACAGAAGGAAAAAAACCTTTAAATTTCGATGACGAGTGGAAAAGTAAATGTTGTTTTTGACAAAAGGAGCTGAAAGAAGTGGATTACAAAAGCAATGGAGAGATTGACAATGACTTTTCAACGCATCTTCAATCCGTCCGGAGTGGTTAGCGATAATGGCTTATACTTGTAATAAAGAGGCAAACAATTTTCAAATGTAATACCCTCATGCTACTTTTATCAGCAGGAGATAGGCTGAGCCAGAGGATTTTTACGCAAATGAAAGGAGCTCTTTTGGGATGTGTCGAGCGAGTGATGATGAAATGGTCCTTTTGTCAACGGAACAAAAATAATCATCTTTCGTTCTAATGTGTACATATAGGTAGATGCATGCGATATACTGCTGTTTCCATTGTTGCTCTAACATAAGAAAGAACAGCATCAACAACACAAGTTTATGTGTATTTTACGCAATGTTCCTTCATTCCCATCAATACCACTTTCTCTGGAGTTTTACATGAAGAAAAGTCAATTTCAGATGACTTGTTCATATGCTTATCAATACAGCAGACAAGCTTCCTTCAAACTTTTTCATTCAGAAAAAAATGTTCATTCACAAGATTTTCTGAGAGAATTTGGGAGGAAGCAGACACCTTTTTTCTCATCAATTGCTTCCTATCACCAACCATTCATGTCTTGGTTAAGCATGCACATTATAAATCACAGGATGCCACCCACAACATTCAACATGACTGATTACCTGTCGTTCACTCGATTGATTGGAAATACAAAAGAATCTTTACAAGCCACCTTTTCCTCACTGCGAGCGAGTTGACGTATTTCCCAAACTTTCGTAATTAACCTGAGTATTTAAAACTTTAGTATGCAAGAAAAAAAACAAACCCACTTATCCGGTAAAGAATGAAGTAATTAATATTCATTACAATCCTAAGCGAACTGGGAGGGCGAGCAATTCATCATATCAGATATCTGAAACCCTTTCCCTTTCTTGCACACAAAAAATGAATTCCTAAGTAAGAAGCTTCTTAATCAGCATTTACCAAGACTTAATATTGATTTCCTTCAAAAGTTATACGCTATATAGCATCCTTGTGATAATAATATCGCAAAGTGGAAAAAAAAGTTTGTGTGTTCAGTTGCCTCTCATCACTCCCAAATCCCCCACATTTCATTCTACATTTCAACCGATCCCATAAGTCACCGAAAGACAGTGAGAGTGGTTGATTGTTAATCATATAATAATCAATCATTTCCTAAACAAACTTTTCAGACAATCTGTTTAACCCTTCATGTGCATTTCCCTGCTGCAGCGTGCGTGCATTTCTCTTTCCGTGTTTGTTGATCGATAGATAATAAATCCATCCTTGTTTCTGGCCTTTAGATGGATGCATTCTGACTTCTGAGTGTCCATCTCTGAGAAACGAGCATTTAGACACAAAATTGCTTGAAATAAGTGCACTCCTGACTCATAGTTCAAGTTCAAGAAAAAATATTGTAAATGAGCAACTGACAGGAAAAGTGTAAGCAAGGCAGAACTGGACTTGATTTACAATTTTTAGTGAACCTTCTAAATACCTACACCAATGCGATGTCATAAAAACTAGGCCAAACCGCAATTGTGTTTCGTGAAGTAACGTACAAATTACATCCATCACGCCTGGAACAAATATGATTACATCCCTTAAGTTCGTTTTCTTGGTGGACACATCACAACGGAAAATGTTCCCATGAGTCATATAAAGAAATTATTCTCAGAGATCTGTCTTGAATTGAATGTGGAGCTTTTTCTTATGGATTTATGAATGACAACTCCACTGGTGGAGGTCTACTTCCTTTCAACACTGCTGGTTACCTGCCTCCCCATTTTTAGTGTGGGAGAATTATCTAAAATTGGGCAATTTTTACGAGCGACCTTCCCGTTTCCCATCCTTCTTCCTTTGTCAGATAACTTTAGTTTTTTTAAAGAATAATACCAATAAATGAGTCATATAAAGAAATTATTCTCAGAGATCTGTCTTGAATTGAATGTGGAGCTTTTTCTTATGGATTTATGAATGACAACTCCACTGGTGGAGGTCGACTTCCTTTCAACACTGCTGGTTACCTGCCTCCCCATTTTTAGTGTGGGAGAATTACCTAAAATTGGGCAATTTTTACGAGCGACCTTCCCGTTTCCCATCCTTCTTCCTTTGTCAGATAACTTTAGTTTTTTAAGAATAATACCAATATTATTTTTTGTGGAGTTTGGTTTTTATTAGACATTTTGGGACGACACCTTTCAACTGCTTTACACATTGTGCTGGACAATGACACACTTGACGGTGTTCCTTGTATACACATTATATTTTTAAAAAGTAAAAAACGACAACAGGGAAAAAATGAGTGATTACCTTCTTACTTGACAATAAAAATAAAAGGATATGGCATCCCATTTGTAAAAAAATCATCTTTCTTCGATTTTTTTTGTGATGGAGAATCTTTTTATGAATTTTGTGGTCATTTTAAAAGTTGCACATCGAGTGTCCGATAACAGCAAGAAGAAGGTATTTGTCTTGTGCAGATAATTGAGAAAGATCAATGCAGGCAGCAAAAGCTGGACAATGACACACTTGACGGTGTTCCTTGTATACACATTATATTTTTAAAAAGTAAAAAACGACAACAGGGAAAAAAATGAGTGATTACCTTCTTACTTGACAATAAAAATAAAAGAAGATGGCATCCCATTTGTAAAAAAATCATCTTTCTTCGATTTTTTTGTGATGGAGAATCTTTTTATGAATTTTGTGGTCATTTTAAAAGTTGCACATCAAGTGTCCGATAACAGCAAGAAGAAGGTATTTGTCTTGTGCAGATAATTGAGAAAGATCAATGCAGGCAGCAAACAAAACCACCACTTGTACTTAACCAGTAGCATGACAAGCTGCATGGTAAGTGAATGAGATAATGGCACTGCTAAAAAAATGACCAAATGATGCAAGTTTGTTTTTGTTTGTGAAGATGAGTACCTTTGCTTTTGGTCACATACCCAATTTTGCTGCATTCAAAAAAAAATCCATGTACGAAGTAATCACGACAGGTTCATAAATGATCCTTTTGTGGTGTAAGAATGGCCTCGATGAGGTGAATAGAAGACATAAGATTTACTACCGACAAGGAAAGAATAAAAGAGATACCACTATATAGTGACTTGTCAACAGCACCAGCATGAGATGCTTCTTCTCTTGCAAGAATGGGTTGATAAAGTCAGAAAAAAGGAATACATAAAGTTCATTCTCTTCCTTTCTTCTTGAAAAAAAGGTAAGCTTATGCTTGTACACAAACTTCTCTCTCTATTGTTATCATTACCGGAGAGAAGGAAAAAGTTTTTATTCCCACGGTTTGCTTACACACTTTTTTTTTCAGCCACTCCAAAAAAAAGTGAGTAGCTCATTCGAATCACACATTTTTTGTAGCTTGTGTAAACACCAGCATTTAAAAACAAAAATATAATAATAATATACACACAAATGGATATATAGATCGCTATTTTAGAATTTCGGAAGAGATCAATCCCACCGTCTTCATTTTCATTTGGTTAGGTGTTATCTTATTCTGACCAGTATTTTGTGTGTCAGGTCAATGTCAGCATTTTGTACCTGGAATTGCACTTAAGTTGGATGATTTGATCGTGCGATGCTTTTATTTGAGTAAAGAAGAGAGAATCGTGTACAAAAGTGGTTAAAATTCCTTTTCATTTAGTAGCCAAACCTTATGTGGATCAGGATAGGAGGCGTTGTACTATTTTCAAAAATGACAAAATGGAAAAAAATGAAGTGAAATATTAGTGGAGACAAGGAGAAAATTGAACTGAGAAATGTTTGAGAAAATTGAGTTCATTATGCCATGATGATGGGGTGACGACGACCAGCCAATAATAAAAAGTACACTGGTTAATTGACTATAGCTGTTCATCTTATCTTTATACCCTTTGTGTCTCCTTGTCTTATCTTAGTTTTAAAAAGACACCTTTTTCATTACACAGATTATAGGTGCATGATCCCATCCAGATAGACGTGATCCTATAACTCTGAAGAGGAATTTTTGGATGAGTGCCAGATCTGAGCGTAAAAATAACGTCAACACTCTTTCATCTTTAGAGTAATATCAGTTTCTTACTTAACGCAACGGTATTAAGGCTATTTATCAAGTTGTTAAAAAATATATCTACGATTGTAAGTATTATTGTTCTTGCGAGGGTCATTCCAATTTCTTATTACCTTAGCTAAAACGTTCATTTAACCCTTTATTCTCGTCACTGGGGTTGTTGTAACTGATAAGGTGCAATATTTTTTAAAGAGCTATTTATTGATTCACCAAAATACCCTAGTTTACGGTAACAGACTGTATGGATGTGGCAAAGTGGTATTTGAGGAAATGTTTGTGAATGAAACGTTGACACCAGAAAGAATTACATTTCTGTAAGAGATAACATTTTTTATGCAGTAAACTTGATTGAGATAACGAAACACATCTCGATGGATAGAGCATTGCTGAAGCCCCAAAAAGTGAGTTAAGATAAGGGTGACAACATTGAACCAAAGCTGCTAGTTTTAATATGACGGGCGAAGTGGAAGTGTTTTACTATACAAGACAATGGTTTATGGCACAGTGAGAAAAATTTACTGCGACTGCCAACACTTTTATAGACACTTTTAGTGAAAATTTGATAAGACGATCGTTACTGTACTATTGATTCAAGTTTTATCAACGAAAAAATCATGTTTGCACAAGAGGAAAGCAGAAGTTGACTCAGCCACATTGACGATTGACAGAAGTAAACGCAAAGTGAATATATTACTATCTGTGCAAATTGCTTATCAGAATAAACAAGAACAAAATCAAGATCGATTGTCAATCAATCAGGATTGTTGTAGCGCTGCCAAAACAAATTGTGGTTCTTTAATCTTCTTTATAATTGCAATTCCATTGAGTTTGCTGCAGCGCATAATCCAAAACAGGCGCCGCGTTGTTTCTTCTCTATTCAAATTTTTGAATGCCAAATTAAGTGGAAAAAGAAAAATGGGTTTTAGAATTTATGATGTTCATTAAGTTACATTTCCACATTGTAAATACACGCCAGTGTATGTGTATATCTTGTTCGATCAATTAATCTTCCCTAATTTGCTGATTGATCTCGCCTGATTTTCAAGATTCAAGTGTGAGCGACAAATCCAGCAACTGATTTGTTTGCAAATATGTTAGTCAATGCACGTCGAAATGAAACTTTTCTTTTGATAAATTATTTTCAATAAAAATTTGTGGTGAATATAATCTCATCACGTAAAATAGCACTCCATCAACTCTTGCTTTGAGTAAATTGCTTTAGTATTGGTTTGTTGCACGCACACAATATAAAAGAGTTGACTTTTTGGTAGCGACTCCCATTAACTAATTCCTGTGCTGCTTCTTTTTTTTGCTACAAGTAGGTACTTGGCTTTGCAAATTATTCGTCGTCACTTCAATCACTTATTATTATGTGTGTCATAAAAGTTTTTAAATGATAATTTATATCCTTGCTTTTACGACCTCCACTCTGTGCACTCTTGTGCCCACATTTTATCTGCGTGATATTATTCTCATATAAAGTTGGACAAATGAGACCATTGTAATGATAATTTTTCATATCTGCAGACTAATAATATTGAAGAAGGGAGCCTCGTCAAAAAGAAATATTTAAAGTTGCACTTAATGGAATGACTTGTCACCATTCTCATTCATAATTTGCAAAGCACATTTACGAACACATATTCCTATCCTAGCTAATCAACCCTGTGCGAGTCACCACAAATGCAGCTAATCATGCGTTGTTCCAAATAATCACAATCAAATTTCTCTAGATACCTACTAGACTATACACAGACATGCACACTAACATACTTGTTTAACAATTCACACAGATTCTTATCAGGTTTACAACAACAACAACAACAAGTCACAGCTTCATGCATAATAACAAATAATTGATAAGCCATGCACTTACCGACTAACTGGTTCGACAACTACGCAATCTAACACAAATCTTTTCACACTGTTTCTCGTTACATAAACAAAATGATTGTTTTTTCACTTTAGAAAAAAAGTGCAAGGAAATAAATTAGATTTTAATTTATCACTATCTCATATTTACATTGTATAAAATATTGTTTATGACTTCTGCCAGACAGTCTAATCACCAACAAAGAGGTTTATTATTACTGTAGAAGATGATGAGACCTGCATTGATTATTAGTTCATCTAACTGTGGTTATTGTGGTGACCACGACTCATGATAAGAATAAATTGAAAAGTAAAATGGCGGCAGTCTTGTCAGCAATAAATAATATCAACAGAAAATTTTGGATCTAAACTAATTTTTTCCGGTTATGGACACCTTGCAATTATAATTTGTCCACTTTGGGATAAAGCAAATTATTGGTTCCATAAATTAAAAAAACCGACTACTTTTTAATGTGCGTGTGGGTTACTTGTCTCCCTAAAGATATCTCACGAATCTCATAATGAATCGATTATGGATGTGTATAATTTGTTTGATCTTTTGTTTTGAAAGTGAATCACAATCAGTGGCGACGACGAGGAGTGGAGCACTTGACTGACTCAATTTATGATCCTGTTTTCTATGATTTACCAGGTTTTTATAAATGAGCGAATTTGTGTCCAAGTCGTGTGTACTTAATTTTTAGTGATCAACTAATTCGCACAATGACAACAACTGAGGTGCACATGAAATGCAACTCTTGCTCCAGCTTGCTTTTGAAGTAGCATCGACAGACAGGTTTATTTTTACGGGTTTACGATGAAGGTAATTAATCTGCAGAACAAGATTTTCCTAACATAAACTAATGGTTCTTCTTTCTTCGAAATGTGCGCACAATGTACATAATATTTGCCTTGCATGCACGTTCCTGAACTGGTGTAACATTCAAGTGTGTTTCTGGACAAAGCAAAACATTTGAATTTTAATTTGTCCCGAGCGTCAAATGAAGGCCAATTTGTCGAAGTTGCAGACAATGCAGTTTGGACAAGATCAATATCAGGATTGTCATTAATCTTCTCGTCGTATTGAAATCAACTCATTAGCAATCGGAATTGTACAGACAAGATCTGAATCTGGCTACTTCAGCCTTCGTAATTTGCAAAAAAAAATGGATACACGTAATTTTTACCAACAGAAAAAAGTAAAAGTCATGCCGACCTGTTCTGGGAACACTTGCTTTTCAGCATCTGTGCCTCTCTCTCTCTCTCTCTGTTGCTTGGACAGATACTTAATCTACTTTGCATAGTATCTACAATCAGGCCTTATATTTAAATGCAAAATGAATTACCTCTGTCAAGAATTCGGCGAATACTTTTGGGATGGGAAGAGCAGTTCCACCTTCGGTTACGAAACTGAAACTGGCACTCTGTCGTTCCAATCTGTGCGCCTCTGGTCGCCTCACGAAGGATTTCCGGTTCTTTGGTACAGAAACTGCGCACTTTACGACGATGCCGATGAGCCATGCCCACCTGGAATTATAATAGCTGGTTGTAATATTTTCACTTTAATCAATATACTTTGAAATTCAGCTTTGTCTATAGCTCTGCATCCTAAGATGTATTATTGGAATGTTAAAAAGTTACCCACCGTGTTCCCGTGGACAATAAAATTTGACGAGTCTTTCATATTCCTCCTAGTTTTACGACACATTCTCACCGGATCTAAAAGTAACTGACTTGAGGGCGGATCCGCAAATCCTCTGAAAGAAACAGGAAAACCATCAGAATCTCATTCATATGCTTACCATCTGTATAAATACAAATACTAGCAAAATTGTTCATTCTTGCAGAAATAAAGAAATACCTATAATAACGTTTAGCCTTGTTATTGCCATAATCATAAAAATTTGCAACGCACTTTGGTTTTGGCAGTACAGCGAAACTTTTTATTGCCTTCTTAATAGGAATATAGTGACAGTAAAAAAAATAGCTTGTAAATTTCTTTCTTAAAAATTATTTGAAAACATAACGTGAATATTTACGACCTTTTCAGACCTTTACTAACAAGTTCCTTATAGGATAGTTCATATAT
>JAHZNF010002489.1:0-11614 GCA_027744215.1 Troglopedetes dispersus
AATTAACTTGATTAGTGTAGTGACTCGTTTCGTTGTTGTCGCAATGTTGCCACCTTCTCAAAAAGGCGTTGTGTGACACATCACAAAAGATAGGCATTCAAGAATTCATACCAAAACTTTTGCACTTGCACTTTTGCTTTTGGTGACACAAATAAATTTTTGACAAACTACGTCATCAACACGTTTGGCATTGACAGGTCAGTGCTCTGTTTATTTGGAAAACAACTTATCCCAAATTCCAAATATACTTATTCTTTCACGTTGAAGGAAGATAAGGCACCCTTGTGTCACTTTGTTCGTGAGTGGAGCAGTGACACCAGCAGGAGCAGCAACATTGTTGTGTGAAGCAAACCGACTTGTGTGCGCGTCCTTTCTTCAAGAGTCATAAACCTTTTTTTTACATGACACGAGCAAAACTGACTGATCTGACTAGCCTTTTACTGTTTGCGTTGTTAGCACTGTTGCAGCAACTCCACTCTAGCTGGGATGTAGCAATAATGGAGTCACTCAGAGAAAAAAATGGTCCAACAAGCGAAACTTTTAAGGACCAACAGCGAAGAGCAAGGCTAGAGCGCAGCGCATACAAAGCAGAAAAATTTGTTAAGCAGCAGGAATTTATTTATTAGTTGGCCACACCACACTTCACATACAAACTATATTATGGTAGAGATATATAGCTTCATCATATCCGATCCATAATTCTATTGTTACCTTATTTTGTTGAGTTGAGCAAAAAATAAATGTTCAGTGTAGTCTATAATAATTTGATTACATAGGAAATATTTTTTTTGCCGATAAGTATAAGTACACTCGTGCACTGCAATACGTAGAGTAGTCCGAACTATAAGACAATGGTGCAGCAAAGCACTTTAGTTTAATGTGCATATTCTATTACACTGTTAAGACGTTTGGCCTACTCTCATCATAAAAAGAAACGTATAACATAGAGTTTGCAGACACGAAGCCCTTCTTGTATTGTTAAATTTTTGTTTGTGATGTCTTGCAATTTTTCGACGAAGCACTGACCTACTACTGAACTAAAAAATGCTGAATAGATGATAACGAACGAGCATGTGTGTGCAATATTGGGCAACGATTTAGACACCTTTACCATATACCAACACTCATTTTTTTGTTCTGTTCATATCTGTCCACGGAAAACAAAGCTGAACCTTCGGGCTAAATGTGCATAGGTAACACAAGCAAAAAAAACGGAACAGGGTAGCTAAAAGTTTGAGGAATTGATGCCAGTGCCACAAAAATGGCATGTGGTGGTGACGAATTCCTTTGTGCACTCAATGATAAAGTTGCTGCTGCTGAAATTGAAAACTGTTCTTTTTTTATGCACGCACACATGTGTTGTTCTTCAATAAACGGTAGTTAAGTTTACTGTGATCTATGATGTGATGAGCTTTCGTTTACGAGGAGAGATTCATTTATAGTTTCCAAATTGATGAACAGCAGATATAAACTGTATTTTTCTGCACACATATAATGTGTGTGAGGTCTTTGACGCGTTGATACTTTTTTGGGAGATTTTTTGTTGTTGTGAGTTGTAATGCACATGCACTATTCGCGAGAACAATGGATGCCCAGATAAGCATGACAAAGATTTTTGTCTTGTGTATATCACAACTGCACCATTTGCAACTTTTTCATTTAACTTAAATCGGTGAATTGTAATCTCATAATATATTGTATCAGATATAAAGTTGGAATTGTATTCTTGCAACTCTAATTTACATTGCTGTACTTTTCATACCCTTCTAATTTTGGATCTTGCGCTAATGGCAATAAATAATAAATGTATGTCTTTCAAACAAGAGACCACTGACTTCTACGACGACAAAAAAGTCACTCCTTGACATGTATAGTTTTTATTAAAAAATTTGACAAGGAAAACCAATTTTTTATAGAAAATCTTGACAGTGCACTAGTGCAGGGCACACAAAATGAAGTGTACTATTGCAGAGAAAAGATGACTACTAAACTCACTTCTCCTAAAAATGAAATGAAAATGATAATCTGATGTGCGGAGCCATTGAATGAGCAAAACTATATCTATCTAAATAGTGGCGTGGTACATTATTATGATGAGTCTGCATTAACCATGCTGCATTACCACGAATTAAAAAAAAACTTTTCTTGTGCATTTGTAGCAGATTGAGCATTGTGCAGGGCGCATTGGTTTATTATAATGTGGTGCATATTTTCTTTAAGGGCTCGTAGTAAGGGTAATAATGTAACAATAATATACGTATCAGCAATAAAATAATTTGGCTTTGGTTGCGCATGCTTCTCGCAAAAGAGATACGCATGCAAAAATTTGCATGTACAAAAATTTTCTGTGGTTTGCTGTACTTTTTTTTAACGTTGACGTGTGTCTGAGGATAATGATGCTGCTGCTGTTGATGATGATAACTGCAAAATAATAACTTTGCTCACAATACGCATCATATTGCACACACACCAAGCATAGAGGAACAAGTTGAGATTTTCTTTTCTTCTTTATTCTGTGCACATATGGACACGTAAATGCTAGTCTAGTTAGTGCAATTGTGGTTGCTAAATTAGTGTAGGCAAAAGTAAGCACACGCTATTTCAGGTGTAATTTGATAAATGAAATGAGCATTCCTGCTTACAATGACGGCGAACATAGAAAGGTGTACCTATAACTTACGATTCAAATATTGACGCATTCTCATTCAAACTTCGAAGAAAAATTGTTAATGAAAGGGGAACAGCATTGCTTCCAAGTGATCAGGTGAGATGAAGAGAAAAAAAAGAGGTGAAGTGAAGTCCTTTCGGTAAGGTAATTCACGTGAATGAAACATGTCGCCATTGTCATCTCATATCTCACTCTACACCTCTCATTTTGTTCGGAAAAACGTTTTCTTTGAAAAAGAGATATTATGGACATGGTCACTAATATTATTGAGACGCTAAAAGAACATGCTGCACCTCTTCCACTACTCAACCCAAATTCTGTATTCTTAACAATGATGCTGTACAATACTCATCCTCTTTTTGAATGGAAAGTTTTCATTGTTGTCCACTTTTTCCATTTCACATTGCGTCCATCAAAAAATATGTTTATCTAGATTAGTGCAACAATGGCACACACAACCAAAATGCTTGTATGTGTGGTGGTAATGAACCTTTTTACATTCCCTAAAGTACATGATTGATGGTGGGTGATTTTGTTATTTTATTTTATGGTCACTCTGTCCATTGAAAATCGGTGCGTGTGGTGGTGGTGGTGAGTGGAGGGTGCCATTTTGCCGTTATTGCTAAAATAGGTTACTGTTACTCTCCTCTGCACTCAATGAACTGATCATCAGAACGAAGCAGCTTTCTCACAAACTTTTGGATCTTGCTACGATCAGGCTTACCTTTGCTCACTCGTATACCGCCAAACATATCATCAAAGTGATATGAAGGTCTGCTCTCCCTTACATATTGTCTATTTTTATTACACCTGCGCTTCACAAGTTATTTTGGTATTCTTGGGATAGTCTGTTCGAGTGAGGATAAAATTAGAATTGTTGAACCTGCACCGATACACGCGTAGAGTTTACATCTCTCAAGAAGGTGCCGCATCTGATGAAAGCGCTTTTACTTGAAATAAATCTTCCATCGGGGAAAACCATTTCAAGATGTTGAATAAATAAAGGTGATAACATTCCTGCAACTTAAAAATTATATTTTACTTGAAATAAATCTTCCATCGGGGAAAACCATTTCAAGATGTTGAATAAATAAAGGTGATAACATTCCTGTAACTTAAAAATTATGCACATGCACCTCATTGTACCACATTATCACAAGCTTGATTAATGTTGGGTACCATAAAATATGTATATTTCTAATTTTTTCTCAGAGAAAGTTTCTGCAGGTCAGTTTCAAAAAAGTTTTGAATTGCCTCTATTTACATATGTAAATTACCAAAAATAGCTGCAAAATAATGACTGCTATTTTTGCCATTTTTTTGCACTTCAAAGCAATTACCACCAGTCATCAAATATTGTGCCACTGATTGTTTCAATAAAATTATGCATGCATACATGTGCCATTTCATTAAATATTCCCTATTTCATAATAATGATGGTGTAGATTAGTTTTTTAATTTTTTTACCACTGAAAAGTAAAAACTAATATTTTGCCTGCTGCTGAGTTCTTTAAAAGATTCTTTTTTTTAATCTTGCATCTAATTTTTTCTCAGAGAAAGTTTCTGCAGGTCAGTTTCAAAAAAGTTTTGAATTGCCTCTATTTACATATGTAAATTATCAAAAATAGCTGCAAAATAATGACTGCTATTTTTGCCATTTTTTTGCACTTCAAATCAATTGCCACCAGTCATCAAATATTTTGCCTGCTGCTGAGTTCTTTAAAAGATTCTTTTTTTTAATCTTGCACACATCAGTATTTTATCAAAATTTTATGATACCCACAATCAGTGTGATTCGTAGGATGAGAGGTTGTGGTGCATAAAATTACAAATAAATGTGCAAACAAATAATATATATATTTTATTTATTTAAAAATAGGTAACTTGATACACCTCCGCCCTCACCATTGTAATATATCAGTTTATCAGCAATGAAGCAGTCGTTTCACACATGGCAATCCTGCTCGTGTGCCTTTTTATAACACGCCTCTCTGACTCAAGCACAAAATATAGCAAACTTACACAAGTTGAATCATCACAAATTGCAACCGAATTTATTTAATGGTCATGCAATATTATGTGCAAGATAATTTTTTAATAGCGTGAATAAATCCAAATAAAAAATTAATGCAAGAGCTATTGTGAGCGTGAAATGGTATGAGCTTACCTAACCTGTCTTTATGTAGTTAGTACTGACACCAAGTCACTCTTTTATAAAAATAACTGATGAGACGCAAAAGCTGTTGTTCACTCTAATAATAATACTTATAATGCATGCTTCGAAATTAGGTACTTGAGGAATAGCCTTCTGTTTTTTTGCCTTGTGTCCTTAAAATTATTTATGGAGATAAGTGACTATTACAATACTTTTTTTTAAGTGAGTAATTTAAATGCCTCGAGCGTCACCTAGTTTACAGAGGCACGGAATTTGCCACGCTGCACCTGCCTGAGCTTCGTAAATGAGAAGCTTGTTAACACGAAGTGATGTGCTAATAGATACAGATGCTCATTAAATATTTAACGAAAGAGTGGACACACACTGTTGTAACTGGTTAAGCACTCTGATAATCCAAGTAAAGCACGAAAGTCTTGTATTATTGCAGTAACCCAGGCTTAAACTCTAAAAGGAAACGAAAATTCTTGGAGCTAAAAAGAAAAAAAAAACCAACTATCAGCGTACTTTAATTATGCAAATTAGGTAGCGCAGAGAAGTCATTTTTTTAGCATGACATACAATTATTTTATTCCTCCTGATCATGTCTTGTTGATGACTCACAAAAACACTTATCTTTATTACATTACCACAGAACGAAGCAGTCGGTGTGGCTAACTTTATTGGTATCGAGTTCTCTCCTCGCATTTTCCGTTATGAATGAAACCAAAATTGAGGATGCCGATGACGAAGGGCTGTAATTGAAGTGATCATGCGTGAATCACAGAAAAATAAACAAATGCGAAGAAGTCTACCTTGACCATGCACTCAATTGCTAAAAAAACAAAATCAAAGAAGACACTACTGTACTATGTTTACTATTTACAAAGTGCGTATGAAAGTGGAAAGTCAATGCGTGTATATTTTTTCTTGGTTTTATACATTCACCGATAGTCAAATATCTTCATCTAACAAGTTTTTATTATTATATATTCATAATAATAATACTCGCTTTAACAATGAATGGGTCATAAATTTTCTGGTTTTGCCATAAAAAAATATTTTTCTTGCAAAAGTTTCCCTTTCTAAATGTTCGTGATGATGATATTAAAGCTGTGTTTACTGGGCGTTTTTAAAACAACATCTCAACCTGTTTTTTACCATCTTCATGCAAAATTACCGTAGTAAACCTTATGAAAGTATTTAGTGATGATGAGCACATTATCTATGCGCACATTTCATTACATGCATATACCTACTTACAAAGTTCTGCATAAAAATTAGCCGTTTGGCTCATGGACATTTTCAAAGGGAAATGAAATATAGTTCATTTTATTCGGTGTGTCATTCCTGAACTTACTTTTCTGTAATATTTCTTCTTTCCAACAGCAACTAAACTTCGTTGCTGCGGCTGAGGACTTAACTTCAGGCAGGCTGTAAATAAGTCATTTATGAAGCGTGAAAAAAGGCGTGAGACAATTTGTTCTGAGCATATTAGCTCAGTTGATATTTACACATATTAATGAACCACTTAATTGTTGCATAAGGAAACGCTACAATAATAATTATCTCAAGAGCGCAACCGCGGTCAGTATGATGTGCGCCGTTGTGAATAATGTGCAATAAACCAAAGTGTATTTTTAATTTTTTCACCGTTCATGCTCTGTGGAACAGAACGAAAACGAAACAAAAAAGGTAGACATCGAGAAGATGACGACGGTAGAAGAGAGTGATGATTGCTGCCACTGATGATGATGACTAGGTATACACATGATGCGTTTAGTTCAGCCTTTTGTGGTGCAATTTTAACTAATGTACAGTCTTTCGTAACTAATTTACTAGAGCTTCTAGACGCATATGAGATCATAGAAGCAATTCTGACATGCGTGCTCTAAAAACGTCATGAAATGCCAATTCCCTTCGTGGCAAATAAATAAGTAACCTATGATCTCACGTTGTTGGAAGTTCTACTTGAAGTCATTAAAAATAATTTCGAATGGGAAAAGGAAATCAACGTTTCTTTCCTGTGACTTGCCCAAGCAAACACATATCTTCTATGACTAGATTTTTTTTGTAGAAACATAATACGATATATGGCAAAGTTCACAACAGACAGCTTGTATCATGTACCTTTTTCTTCAGAAGTGAGGAACAAATAATTGTTTATTCTTACGTATGCGTCAATCAACATAATAGAACTGCTTTTTTACCCCTGCTCATACGATAACAAAAAAGGTGTTGAAAATTGACGGAAATACGGCAAGTAATAACTTCCTGCGCCTAAATAGAGTAATCGAAAGGTGGAAAGGGCATGGAAAATTAGAGCAAGCTGTTTCAAGCATTACAGGTCGCACTGACATTTACTCTTATGCTAACGAGGAGATTTTATTCAAAATTATCAAAGATTCTTTTAATATTGACAAATGCATAAATTCAACATGATTGAAACAACAACAACCATTTTTTGTACTAAGCTTACATAATATGTGTCAGATCTGGCGGAATTCAGCACCGTATTCCCCAAGATTTCCAAAAAAAACTTGGAGTGGAAAGTCACATTCAAGTGAGAAAAACTTTATATTCTACGCACTCATGTAATAAATTCAAGTAACAAACATCATAAACTTTTGGAATTATTGGTCTCCTACCCCTACATACAAAATTATCGAGTGCTTGCTCAGTTTTTTAAATTACACAATAAAATCATTTGTATTTTATTGAAGATTTAAGATATTTCAGATAATTTATTCTGCTACTCCTTTGAATTTTGACGATTGTCGTTAGTGTTAGTAATTTCGGAATGTACTAGGGAGCTCCTTTATCATGTACAAGAAGTGTTCTGATCGTCCTTATCTTTTGAACGCGGAATGTCAACACTTTCCCATAAGGCGTCACCTTTTCTATTGTAGTATCTAAATCTGGAACTCTAAGTGGAGGCATTTGATAAGAAGACTCCTTCTTCTTCTTCTTCTTTCCAGCCAATTTCATTTTGACTTTCATTTTCTCAGGTTTAGCTACTGGTGATCGAGAAGAGCGATCGATTTTCACCTTTTTCTCAGGATGGCCACGCTCCAATCGATCTCTGGAGATAGATCTAGATCTTCGCTTTGTAGCAGCGTTGTCAGAGTCACTTTGTACGTTACTGGTAACTGTATTGTTATTAATCATAGGTTTCAAGGCAGTTCCTTCCTCATCATCTCCTTCTGCCTTCGGGGTTCGTAGATGGACGCTGATTACATGACAAGACACGGATTTGTAAGGAACAGCCTGGTCACAGTATGGACAAATCAAGGTGCTATCCCTCCCTGCCTGTTTGTGACGCTTGCGGAAGTGTTTGAAGAGGATGTCAGTTGTGGAGTAGACGTTGAAGCAGAAGTAGCAGCGCAGACACTTGTGAGACGTGGTGCACAGGGACGCTTGGGAAGGTTTTTCAAAAACTTTGTCGCACCCTTGGCAGCGCAGAGATTCATTGTGGAACCAGTCCTTATCTTTGTAATTGGGCACCACCCATTCCTCATCTTCATCTGAATCATCAGATTCTGCAACTCCATCCTCTTCCGCAACAACAGCGGTGTTTACCCAATTAGTGGTAGCCTTCTCTTCTTTTGTGGTGGGGCTTCTACCTAACTTGATTCCCTTCGGGCTAGCTGCATTGTTCCCAGGTAGTCTTTCCAATCTAACAGAAAGTTGCTTTTTAGCAGGTCTTCCGCGCTTGGTGGAACTTTCCTCATCGCTTTCATCACTGGACACGGACTCGGCATCTGATTTTGGTTGATAATCGTCATCAAAGCCTTCCTCAACTTTGTCCACCTTCACAATTTGCTTTTTTAGGGTTCGTGTGCTTCTTCGAATGGATGCTTCGGCTTCGTCTGATTCCTTCTGGGGCGGCTTTTTACTACTACTCACAAGTTTAACATCCTTTTTAATAACGGCTCTTGTGGGTGACAATTTCTCAGATTTCTCCACTTTCGGCTTCGTGCCATCAAACCCGTCGACCTTGAAGATGTCCTGAGGTATGCGATTCAGCTCTTGAACCTTAATGACACCTGAGATTCCCTTCTGCATCTTTATCTTCGAGTTATTCGTATCGACGCTACGAATTTCAAAAAAATCCAGAGTTTCTTGGAACTTTTTCACTTCTTGCTTGCCTCGGATGTCAACAGATCCTGTGTAGATTAGTGTCAACATATTTTCAATCTGCTTCAAGGAAAAATCTGGGAGCAGAATGTGACGAATGAATGCATAATCTTCTCCCTGTGTGATTGTATAACATACATGGAGAATGTGAGTAGGTCACAATTCGCAGTTTATAATTCTTGTATTTTGTTAGAAGATAGTTTTCAGGATAAAAAAGTTAATACCTGCGACACCATTGCTTTTTGAATAAAGGGGGAGGCGCTCTGAAGAAGGAACGCGTGAGATCTGATAGTTCCTCCATTACAGATAAGCAAAGTGTCAGCTAAATCACCGCTCGAGTCAGTCTGTTGACTCTGCAAAATGTTAAAATGAAACAATTTCTGGAAGTCTTCGGGCCTTTTCAGCAATGATGGCAACTCTGAGAAGAAAGTAAAAAAACGAAGTTAGAAGATTATCCTGACCGTGAATACAATGAGCGACAAATGATTACAGAGGCAGTGCTCTTATGAGACAGCATGGAAATTACATTAAACTATACTGCCTCCTCGCAATAGTGGCCTACGAGGCAGGTTTTAACAGGCAGCATAGTTTACATCCAAAAGCTAAAGAACTACCTGAAATGTGATACGTAGTAATTAAAATTAACTCAATTGATGCCACTTACTGCTGAGCCTCCCGACTTTGGAGCTTGTCATATTGACGTTGAATCCTCTTGTTTGCAGGTTTTGGTCACACCAAGTAAAGTTGTAGCAAATCAAATTATTGAAGATCAACACTTCACCAGTTCTATAATACGAAGCAAAGTTGACATTCATTCAATACGCACCGATTTACTTTTTTAAGACTTGCAACTTTGCAAGAGTAAACCAACTAAAAATATGTATACGCCGAAAAGGCAAAATATAAATATATACACAACTAGAACATGAAGCAATAATATCTGCCTGCAACATTATAAAAAAAAAGTCAACAAAAAGCACAAAAGCGTGCAATAAGTTTGCCGCTGTTCACATTCACATAACTTATTATTACCCACATACTGCTCTTCCATCCAATTACATTCCATGAAGAGTTTTCCTTTCTCACATATTTATGTACACATATACATATGTGTTTATGTGTACTAGCCAGGCTAAAAGAACAAAGACGCGCACTCAAGTTGAAATTCTGCAAGCAATCAAATCAATAAAAAATGCTCACAGAGGCATCCTGCTTTTTAAAAATATTTTTGTGAATAGTAATGACGTCTTGTTTAAGGGCTACCTGGAGAACTGGAACTGCATTTGCCGGAAGTATCTTTTTAAAATCATAATTGCTTGTACCATGCTTAAAAAAATAGGAAGTGCTCACGTCACAGGGAAGTGAGAACGAGAAGCTATGAATTTTAAATAGGGATAACACTTTTGAAGCGCTCGAGTCCTTTGTTTGTGTCATCCACTTTGGTCCAAACCGGAGAAAAACAAAAAAAATTGACAAGGTCTTACAATTAGAAAAAATAGGATGGAGATGTCGCTAATTTATTTATGAAGATACTCAACCTCATGAGTTTTCCAGATTAAGATAACAATGGATCCTGACACTTCATTCCACATTAGATTAAATGACTGCTGACGCTAACACTGTACTTTAACGTAATGTAACAACGGTCATGCATTTATTGGTTTCGATCGCAGGTTTTTTATCCTCTTCCTGTCTGTGTCCACTGTCCTGACCAAAACTAATTCAGCATCACGTCAAGTCACATACATGAGTCATGTTTTCAAGGTTTCTTCTTACGCCAAATTAAGTGTAAAGAGTGAGTACAAGCCATTCGAATATAAAATGACAGGGCACGAACAATTGTAGTCACCACAGATAAGTGCTCACGCAAGTATATAAAAAGGTATGAGGTGAGCGAACAAAGTGAACACATTTGACTAAAGTTTCAGTCAAAAATAGTGACCAGATCAGTTTGATTGCAGCCACACTCCAGCATGAATATTTCCGTGTTTTCAATTTTTCTCCTGATTTGCCTCCATTTTGTTATCGTTTTTGGACAGCAGGGACGTGGTGGACGCGTGGAACTAGTTGAAGTTGGAGGGTACTGTGCCCCACCTGCAGCTGTTGGGCCGGGAGGATCCTTCCAAGTGATTCCAAGCAACGTTCGAAGGGTCTGTGTCCAGGGAACATCTTGCCGCAGGGGTGCCTGTAATTGTAACAATCTTCAGGGTGGGATTGTCACAAGCATTTCGGTGGATTTCCGGGGGAATCGGTCCTGCCGAAGGGTTGCTGGACAAAGGTGTTTTTCAGATGGACAGTGCTTCAACGGGGTTCGGTGTATCCGGGGAGTGTGCACTTGTGACAGGAACACCAGACGGGATGACTGCGTCCGTCGCAAGGAAGATGTGACCATTCTGGTTTGAGGGGCTTAGACAGATAAATTCTTCCATAAATATTTTACTGTCATGGTTTTTGTTTTTAATCTCAGACAGACTTGAATAAAAAATACCTTCAGTTTTCAAGACATCGAAAGGAGTTGATATGTGAAGATTCTTGCATACCGTCTTTCTTTCATGGTCTTATCATTTCTTGCAAGTTTGGTCATTCAGAGCTTTATAGAAGGCATGGCACACTTTCCGCTCATAAAAGTAGAGTGTGTCGCTGTGACATTTTTCGTA